>MVBO01000081.1:0-64383 GCA_002261195.1 Bifiguratus adelaidae
AACCGCCGGTGTTCCTTGACGATTTTCAAGTGCATGCTCGTATCAATCCCTTCTTTCTTCCTTGGGCAATGCGTGGTATCATCGAAGACGCGGAGATTTTGGGCGACACGAGGCTGACAGCAGAACTTACGCGCCTCAAAGAACTTCTGAGCTCCTGGGAACCGATCTCTAGCAAGTTACGTGAGGTAAAATATAGATTAGAACCTTTTCGAGCTCGCCTCTAAAGGACATGCAATGTATCTAGTGCCATGTGCGGTCGTAAAATGATTCACGGGATGCTCTGGCAGTTATATCTTTGCACGTCGGGACAGTTTTAAGAGTTCATGTATACTCTTACCATACAAACGCAGCTTATGTCGGCTAATGTTTGATAGACCAAGCATTACAAGGTTCATGCCTTCTTCGACAACCCTGGAATCTGGAAGCCAGACATCACGCAAATAGAATGGTACGAGGCAGTGTAAATATGAGCATAAACAAGGAAAGATGTAAGCTCTTACAGTACAACAGGTTAACCGCACTGATGGCTCCAAGCGTGGCAACTGTTTACGTTGCAGGAAGATTGGCGTACTGTAGATTGCGCAAACTTTACTGTAAAAATGAGTACGACTAATTCAGAATCCTACTGTAAGTGAGATCGCGAGTCTGTCCGGTGTTCACTCGAAAGTTACAGTACTATATTAGACCGTCGCTTCTGTTGGTGTTACAGTATGGAACGCAAGAAAGCTCCAGTAAGAATGGAGGGATGAAAGCGTTAGAGAATGAGCACACGTGTAGAATGCTACAGTAACAATATGCTCAGTAATAATGGTAAACTTCAGCAAGACTGCAGGAGAAGGGACTACCGGTCCTCGAGGAAGAATATTGTACTACTTTTTGTCTCGTTACTCAAAAGACTTAAGAAGTCCCCTTTTATTTTCTCGGTGAGCTCCTTTTTACTGTTATACAGTACAGTAGGATAGATGGTACACTAATAGGTAAAAATGTCATAGGTGTACGATCTGCGGGAGTTTCTCCCACCACACCGCACTGTATTGCCAATCTACTTACTGTATTCGATACAGCAAGAGCTCCGTACAGTAAATGACACTCGCCATTACAGAACAAAAATTTTCAATGTTTTGTAAAGTTGACCTGCTCACCAGCACTCGGCCGCGCATCGTTAATTCCAGGAATAGAGAACATTAACAGTAACCCGGCAGGTTGAGCGAACAGAATGAGTTAAGATAACTGCTGTGTATGATTCGAGATGCTCTGTTGTCTTGAGATTTCATGACACTTGCTACTGAAATGTCTTCTACTGTATTGGTGAATATATACTGTAGTACCACACACTACACTATCGGCTCTGTATCTCATGGACAACGGCAGTGGAGGTTTGGTCGGAACCAAGCTGCAACCACTGTATAGGACAGTACGGTAATGTATGAAAGACTTTGCGAGAGATTTCTGGTAACAGCACTGTACTCCTTGCTTTCTTGTTTTTGATTGTAGTGTTAAAGTCATTCAAGGGGGAAAATACAGTAAGTACAGTATGTCGTTGGGATTAAGCAATGTGATGTTAGAACTACCGTAAATACAGATACAGTGACGTTTTATTTGAGACGGTTGAGCGCACTGTACCACAAGCTACTGTACAGTACAGTACTTTATGTAATGAAAGACATTTGGCGCCTTGCGTCTTGATTACGACTTCTGTATCCAAGCTTCTACAGTAATAAAAATGGGGATCCTCTTGCCATTTATCATCTTGGCGTGCTACAGTACTGTACTTGTAGAGTATGATGTGTGACAAGCTCTCTAATACTGTATATCAACTTTGGCATGTGGTTGGAGGGATTTTGACTCAAACTTGAGTATCATGCCGTAAGTACTGTACAGCATTTGTAAAAGAGGCACCGTACGGTAATACTGTCAATTTATACTCTGCTAATGTGTGCGGTAACTGATCTACTGTATGTGGAAAACGGGACGTACTGTACTGTACAGTAGGCCCATATAGGCTGGCAGGTCCAACTTGTAAGCCACTGGCGATAGTGTACGATCTTGGACACTTTGTACAGTACAGTATGTCCTACTTACTGCATAATGGAGCCAGAGACCGTGAAGTGCCTTCCAGTTATTTGAAAAATTCAAGTTTGCCGCTGACAGAAGATGTAGCACTCTGGCGAATTTGCACGCCAGACAATGTGTGGCGTACAGTAGATCTTTAGTATTTAGACTTTAAAAAATTTCATTGGATAAATGGAACCTTCTCTGTTTACTTACAGTATCTGCTAGCACCTCGAGCCGTCACAGAGGAACTAGGTCCTCCCCTCCGCGAACTCTTCCTCTCGTCGTCGCTTGTCCGCATTTTCTTTTGGCGTGCCCATGCTTGCTCCAGCGCTTTGCGTGCTTTGGTGATGTTCGCGTCGATTTGGCTTGCTACCTCCACACCGCTGGCATGTCTTCCACATCGACTAGTTCTGCTGTTTTCGATGTTAGGGGAATGACGCCTAACACAATCTCAAAGGGTGCCCGTCGTGGTGATACTTGCGGAGCTGCGTTATAAGCGAATTCGATCAAGGGTAGGTACTTATCCCAATCGCGCTGTGTCGGCCCCACGTATGTTCGCAACATTTGCTCTAGCCTGCGCTTGCTCCGTTCGCTCTGGTCATCGGTTTCGGGATGGAATGCGGTACTCTCCCGTAAGCGTACAATATTGTGAATGACTAATTGAACAACACCTTGTGCTGATACATTTAGGATTGTAGGGATAAAATGTGCAATTCTATTCATGAGATCCACGATGATAAGGATGGCGTGAAATCCCTTCGAGGTATTCGGTAATCGCACGATCAAGTCCATTGCTATATCGCTCCAGCTACGTGGTGGTATTGGCAACGGTGTCAGGGGCCCGACGGATACTGCGAGGATGCTTTTGAGTGTTAACATTCCTCACACGTTCGGACATACTCACTCACTTCTTCCCGCATTCCGCTCCACATGAAGTGTCGTCGAAGTTGCTCGTACGTTTTACGTTGCCTCAAATGTCCCGATATTGGCATGTCATGTAGTTCGCGAATGTTTATGTTTTGGGATTGCTGTGTCGTAAGGTATCACCCCTGGTTGGCCCTGCATGGCTAATCTCTTTCGTTTCCGCAGGTCATCCAGCTCTCTGCCATCCCCCTGGGCCTAGCATTCGTCCGAAAACGGTTCATCATTGCGCATGCCTGTCCTAATCACTCATCCTCGCTGCCTGATAGTGGCAATACAGTAAGCCAAAGACACTTATGGCAATTATTTTACTTTGTAACCATTGGTGTCATACCAGTATGTCTTTATTGCTCCTTTGTAGTCCATCAGTATAAGTATTTTGTAGTAGCCAAGCATGTAACGTTGTCTGTTGTCAAAACTCTTATGTGCAACATCATTCCAGTTGTGCTCGTCTCCTTCCATCCGAGCCCTGACGGTCTCTTTGCATTTAGGAGCCATTGAAAAGGGTATCGTGTCGAGTACGGTTTGTGAGGGCAGTGGTAGCTGTTGGCAAGACGAGAAACGATTGGTAGGTCGGGACCCAATCGCGTATGGTATCCGTTTTGCGCGTGTCGACACTAATCCTCTCTCAGGATCGATGTGACCAAGATACGCAATTGAATCTTTGAAGAACCGGCATTTACTGCGCTTCACGTACAACTTTTCGTGTTGCAAGAACCGTGTGTAAGCGTTTGAGGTGCTCTGTTCTGTCCTTGAAAAATACTAAGATATCATCGATATATAAGACGACGAACTTGTCTAGGTAGTCACGGAAGATTCGATTCATTAGTGCTTGAAAGGTTGCCCGGTAATTCACTAGCCCGAACGGCATGACTTTACATTAGTAAAGGCCATATCTCGTGGTGAACGCCGCTTTCTCTATGTCACTCTCTTTGAGGCGAACTTGGTTATAGCCGGAGTGTAGGTCTGATGTCGGTGTCGCTTCTTGTAGTCGTCACAACAATGTTTGTAAATCAGGGAGAGGGTACAGGTTGCGAATCTTGACAACGTTGAGCATCTTGTAACCGTGACATAGGCGTAATCTACCGTCGGGTTTCTTGATAAAAGAACGGGACCAGCCAAGGCGGAGTGCTGGGACGTATCCAGCCTTTCGCAAGTCGCTTCTCGATGGCCTCTCGAAGTACCTCACGCTCCTTTGGAAATGCTCGGTACGGCGAATGTGCTTGAGAATGTGCATGTGGCTTCAATACAATTGCATGGTCAAATTCGGGTCTCTCTATTGGTGGAGCACGGCTGAGAGCTCCGCTGGAAACACGCCCTTGAATTTCTCCTCCGGCTGACCAAAATTTCATTATCTTGCACTCCTCGGCAGGTGTCTCGTTCTCGACAGCAAAATGTGCATGGCGTATGCCAGAAGAGTTGTAATGCCGCATGGTCGTAGAGAAGATCATTGTAAAGTCCCCAATCCGACTCCGGGAAATCGAGGTCGTCCCCCGAAAAGGAAAATTTGTACGAATTGCGGTACGAAAGGTTAATGTCATTACAAACAGCGTCGTAAATTCCTCCTTGAATTCCTTTCAAGCGGTCAGTTGTTGACTTGATGTCGTATCCGACGTAGACGGTTGCTAAGTGTGACTATTTTATTCCATATATGTATATAAGTGCGCATCCAAAGACAATATAGGTGAGACTAAAGTGACTTGCGACTACAAGCTGTCCACACATGATGAACTAGACAAAGAGAGTTAACGATCTCCCACTTAGCACCATTGGGAGTGTGGAGCATAGCACCCACACCAATTCGCGCAATAACTCTAATACATTGTAGTATAGCTAGCTTACATAAGTTCAGACTTACTGTAAAGGTCATGTATAAGTTATCAAAGGCAATCTAGACAGAGGCTTCCTCCTTTTGATGGTTGAGACGAGCCAATTGACCGCAGCGCCTGACGAATGATACTTGGACTGGCAACGAGGTGGTACTCTTACTCGAGCCACCGAGAATCTGCCGCCGCGTTATCGTGCTCGCTGCTGCAGATTAGCTTGCGTATGGTGTTAATTTCGCGGGTGCCAAGGACCTTTGGACACCCACCGACGTTCATTGGCGGTCCGTCAGGCAGGCTTGAGGTATACCGCTGTACCATGGACTTCGAGATACCGGTTCGGATGCAATTTTGCGGACAGAATAGCCTTTCTGGTGGAGCATAGTTATGTTGTTTGAATTGGTGTTGCTGAGACCTTGAGCAAAGCTGGCTGCCGGAGCGACAGTTAGGGCTTCTCGGGAGGTCTTGAAGCTCATATACATAGCGCGTATACTCTAGATGTTACACTAGGAACTTCATGAGCTAATGGCATGTGTGCAAGGAGTTCTCGCCTTCCCCAATTTGTCCGACGCGCAGTGCCAAAACGGTCCCAAGGAATTTATGGTCTTCTACAATTGATTGTGACGGCACCAGAAGGGCTAAGAAGCTAAAGCTCGGGCAGATGATAGCCAGAGGACGCATCTACCTGTGATTGGAAGTTGGGGGATCCACATTTGCTGCGGGTGTTGCGCAATTACGCGTCAAATAAAAATAGGCAGTTCTTGGGACAGTTTTGTGAGTCACTGTACCCTGTCCGAGATTTTACTATGTCTTCGGAAGGGGCTATCTCTAGTTCTGCCTTTGCATGACCATCTCAAACTTCGGCCAGAGCAATTCGTATTGAATAATTGTGTATACCAGGAGTATTAAGCTTCAATGGCAACTTTGTGAGTTTCCACGGGTTTTTAAAAGCTACTACCACGCTCGGACAGTTTTGGATTTCCTTGGCCAAGAATTTCTGACTTAAGACTACGCATAATCTGACTTAGTCACACTTACATATAACGTCCTGTACATATGCAGACAAACTAGCAGCCAGCCTGAGGCAAAAGAAAGGCGACCTAGTTGACTGTTCAAGTTAAACTCACTTTCAACTTCAGGGACCCCTGTCCGCGTTTCTTTGCATGTGGATGGACGCTCCTCCAGCAAAAAGCTTCAGTAATCAAGTCAGAAAGGCTGGATGTCTGCGAGGACCATTTGCCGAATCAGATTGGGTTTACTGGAGCCATACCGTACCATATCTGAGGTGGAATTCCTATTGTTGTCTTCGTTCAACGCAATGCCAGCGACATTTCGGGCCACTAGTCCGGTGAAAGACGTTGGTGCCTCTCGTTATACCCCATAACGGAGGGCGCCAACCCTGTGGGATCTAGCAGGGCTGAGCTTGCTATCAGCGGGGAACCATGCCGGGATGTCAAATAAAGAAATTGTAAGCTCCTCTGACCTTATACGGTCAAAAGCGGGATTGCGCTGTTTTCACCATCAATAGCACTCGACAATGTTTGAATGATGGATGCATTTTGGATCTAATAGTACGTATGAAACGGTTAGCTGAACATCTACTCATAGTTTCCGTATACAACGTCTAAACGTACCATTGTCTGACTGTAGAATCCACTGTTTCGAATCAAGTCGCAATTTCATGCGATTGAGATGCGTCGCCTTTGTTAAGCATCTCAAATCCTCATGGAAAAAACGCACCAACCAAAAAATAGGAATACATGAGCGAAGGTTTGAGCTCATTCGAAGAGCATGTTGTAGGGGTGATCTTTACTTTCACATATCCCCTGCCTTGGACAGCGATTGAGACGTAACTTTGCGCTTCTAAGGGCCTGTGGAGGTATATAGAATGTTGTCTAACCTGGTAGAAAAATTCATTGGGCTTAGGCTTTGTTGGTCGCAAGTATTTTCAGTATACCGATTTTAATTTTGGTCATTGTGAATCGAAAACTGTCCGAAAATTTGCGGTACGATTGCGACCGCGTTACGTTGGTTACAATGCTGTAACTTACAGCAACGGGACTCTGTATCAAGGTCTACGTCGTCAATAAATTTGGGTAAAACTACATATACTGTATAGAATGAGCGCTGAAGTGTCCGAAAAGGAAATCTGCACTTTCTCGGACTGTTTTGGGAGTCACTGTATACTGTATGTAACCTTGGATACAGCGCAAATACTGTGCATATACTGTAATGACGGAACGCTGCGCAGATTAATAGTATACAGTAAATCCCGAGTGCTTTACTGCATCAATACTGTATTTTGGGGTACATTACCGTATCTTACTTCCTATAAATTTTTGTAGATGCGGGGCTGACTGGTAAGAGAAAAACGATCTTCTTTATTTATCAGAGGTGAAGTTTATTAAAGTAGAACGGCTCTAGGATTGATTAAGAAGGAACCGGGTCTGGGTGGTACTGTACTGTACATTATTGAATGTTCCTTCTTTCCTTTTACTGTACAATACTATAGGATGCTGTAAAATACTTTAAGTACTGCAGGCAAGGCTGTGGAAATAGGGCAACAAGCCTATGCAAGGGACGACGTACTGTACTGTACTCTATGAGTGCTGGTACGGTATATTTACTGTACACTATCTTCAGATATTATTCTTTCTTCGTTTTCTACTGTATTTGAAACATTCTACAATAGCAACGATGTCTGTACAGTACTGTATACAGGTCTGTTTATCTTCTTAGGAAAGCTACAGTACAGTAAGTTAAAAATCGTCACGAAATTTCCCACATTCCTTCCGGCAGTAGGCCTAATCTCCCGACCAAGTCTGCTTGAGCAGCCTATCTTTCTGCTACAGATAGAGTCTGTAGCAAACCTACGTTACTGTACGCCTTCATTTATCAGTCAATCTTTAACATAATCTACAGGAGTACAGTGCCAATGCAGCCTAAAACTCATTTTAGATCCAGTCTATTCTATTAGGAGCAGGCAATATACAGCAAGTCTGGCGATTCGAAGCTCGTCAGTAAAATGATTTCGTAAACCATTCAAATGCTTTTCTAGAATCTCTCGCAATTCCTGGTCCATGATAATACATAAATCCTAAATTATATTGTTAATTTATATCGTTGCATTTTGAAATTTAATACTAATGCTTTACAGTACTGGCACGTCACAAATTGTCTGGCGTGCGATATTGCTAGTGTCCTACAGCTATCGTTCGCCACGTTACAGTATTCGTATGCCGAACGTGATGCCGTTCAGTTCGGTTACTGTACGCACGGCATACCGAGATTGCTGTAGTGCTCTATGACACGTGTCCCGAGGGGCTAGATACTAACGAAATCTTACTCTACAGTATGCTTGAAGTTCTTATCACCTTCTAATTTCCCATGTCTGCTTTACGCTTTGATATATATTCAGTGGGTAGCACTCTGGGGATACACCACCCAATTTCTTATGTACACATTTGCATAAGTACAATTGTACCTCTGTAACCACAAACCAAACAGCGGTTTCTCCATTCACCCGCGAGTTATACAGCATGCAGTACAATATGTAGTCTATTGTTATAATTTTCTGGTATACTGTAAAGTGCATTCTGCTGTGTCGAGATACTGTACTTGAATATCATACTGTATTGAACCATGAGGAACAGAACCTATACAGAAGCAAAGTGTTGCAGATGCATACTTGTACTGTATGTGTAGGTTTCAATATGTTTCCTAATATTAGCTGGAGCAGCAACGTTTCAATGAAGTGCTTGAAACTCGTGCATGTTCTCAGTATCTGCCAGTACCCTCAGCTCGTAGAGGCTTTATACTCACTCACAGTATTACTGTGCCTGTTAATAGACATACATACTGTACTGTACTGTATGATGTACAGTATCACAGTATAACCGTACATGTTGTGCTCTTGTTACTGTAACTTCATTTTGTCTCTGAGTGCTACTGTTCTGTAGCAACACAGTAATTTCGCTCTTCGTTGGTACAGTATGGTCAACCTAGGCCAAGGCTAAGCTAGACGAGGAATGCGGTCTGGCGTTCACCCGTAGGATGGTATAACTTGAAGCAATTATTGTTGTTGGGACGAAAAACAATTAAGGGGTAGGGAAGAAAGCTAAGGCTGAGTATACGAGCAAAAATCTAACAATATGCTCAGCCAAGATGGTAAACTTCAGCCCGTCCGCAAGGAAGAGTACGACTCTTGTCTCGACTGCTCCAGGGAACTCTGTAATGAAAGATCACCCTTTGCTTACAGTATTTCTACAATTGGGTTATACAGTACAATACATTACATCTATTCATGTTACTGTAACCTACGGACGTAACGGTACTGTACAACCTGTGATTTGGTTCCTATCATTTATCGTTATTTCCTGTTAACGTTTGCCCCTATCTTCCCCTACTATTTATCTCAGTATAGTAGCCCCTAGTTAGACTGTGTTTTCTCCTTAGTATCCCTTCTAGTCAATAAGGTAACTCGTTGCAGGCGACGACTCGCAGGTTCAGTAGACTATGTGATTAGTGACCAAAATTTGGTAATTGCTGCTCTGTAATATATGAATAATTGAATCCTAGCAGTTGCATACTCACTACAGCAGTCATGGGTCTTCAGGTCTCAGTGAAATTTGGTCATCTCACCTTCAATACTGTACAGTGAATGTACTGTTCATTCGAGTGTGAGTAAACCTGCTACCTGAGAGGATGGTCTAGGAGAGATGAAGTCACCAACTGCTGAAGATTTCATTGCTAAGGAGATACAGTATGGATTTTCAGTACTCTATTCCAATGGCTACTCTTACTGTATACCGTACATAGTATAATCTTATACTAATTAACGTCAAAATGATAATATCTACAGTATTAAGAGCTTTAGGAGTTTCCCGCATTACAGTATACTGTACAGTAGAAACTTTCAAGTAGTGTACTTTATTTCTTTTATTGTTTAAATTTGAAATAGTGTAGAAATGGGGAAGTAGACAAAACCTCTATTGCAATCTTGTGATGCAGTATCGCACCCAAATTTTCCGCTGCAGTGGTATCAGCTGCCATTTAGATCGCACGACCTACTGCACTGTACTGTAAGGAAAAAGGTTGCTGAGTTTAAAACAATGTACTGTACTGTACTATGTCTTATAAACTTCTTTTGACCAACAGTCTCTGTACATGGCGTACAGTATGACTTAATGTACATCTATTGCTTTATATGGACTTGATCCAGCATCTAGGCCAGCTAAGCGACTATGAGAAGCTACTGTATTGCTCTTAGACGGTACCAATCAGGGACTATTAAAATCAATACTTACAGTACAGTACTCCGAACATACTCTGAAACCGGACTGAGACAACATTGCAGTCAATTGTTGATAGAA
Source organism: Bifiguratus adelaidae (assembly GCA_002261195.1). Lineage (NCBI taxonomy): Eukaryota > Fungi > Mucoromycota > Endogonomycetes > Endogonales > Bifiguratus > Bifiguratus adelaidae. Next base: position 10,172 of record MVBO01000081.1, read on the forward strand.
TTGGCTGGGAGCCATACCTTAATAGGCATAGGGTAACATTAACTTAGATGATACTGAGTTCAACTCAGAATGAACTCAGCTGTAGAACAGATGCGGGTCACTCAAGGTGTATAGAACGTAGAGCTTTATGTATATACACAAAACAATGTACAAAGGAATATATAATCTAGTCTCAAGGAACTATCACTCACCTTGCCTAAGTAACACGAATTTAAGCGTGCGGCTAGGACATGACAGGAGTTGCCAGGCGTTGTGGACCAAGGCCGGGAGGACCAGCAGGTTAGGATAAAACCGAAGAGTAGACTAGAATGGTTAGCTTTGTTGATAACAGACGAGAAATACACTTTCTAGAGTACCAAGTTTAATTACATGCGCAACCAGTAAAACAGTCAAGACATCCGCCGAAAGATGATTGAGGCAAGAGATGAGAAACCGGATGACTTGCTGGTATTGATAGGAATTGCGTGTGGGGGTTGATAGGTGTTTGGGGTGTTGCGGTTGACATAAAGTCGAACAAGTGTGTTTGAGACAGGGCTCAATTGTCGGAATGGCAAAGAGATAAACTTCAATTTCGGAGCGCTCAACAAGGTGTGTTCGATATAGTAGGTTATATGAACATATAGCTGAGCTGTAGAGTTGTATGGTTGTCGGGAGTTGATCGTGTGAAGTTGAGCGAGAACAATGCACGCCAAACTTGGCAGTTCGATATTCTAGCTTGTGATATTATGGACTTGCGTTTTATGGCAAGGAAGCATTCAACGTGAAGGCTTCGTAGATAAGCCTATATTGGTTGCTCTTGTATAAAAGAATGTGCAATACAGCGATTACTTTGTGACTAAAGTGCCCTTTATTTTATATGAAGTACACTACGTGACATAAGCTACAGTTTGAGCGCAATATGAGAACATGAAAGATAAGTATTAGGAAGGGCAGTCATTGAAAAGAACATAGTAGAAAGCCCAATGCGATACAAAGAGAGATGACAATGGCATATAATTACATCTGTATGATCCGTTATGAGATAGGCGGATGCATTAGGACATCTAGTACTAAAGTAGCCTGACATAGAACAATAACAAGGCAGATCGAGACATAACATTACGTACCTACAGGCCCATTGCAGATGATTATAGACAATGTCATCATATACATATAGAATATTACCTGCATGCTGAGTGGATATTCAAGCCTCGCTGATCCCATTTTGCGCTATTCTACAACACCAAGACGTACAATTACATCTAATAAGAATAATGTATGGGGATACAGAAAATGCACTAGAACATCTAATCAGACGAAAATATGACAGAGAACATTTTATCAGCTATATCGGCACACATCATTAGATCCTTCCAACGCCGCGAAAATGAAGCCTGGAGATTATTGAGCATGCTGAATCTAGCGTCAATATCTCAGTATTTTCTTTTGTCCGTTCTATAACATAAGGCTACGTCTACAACAGTGCAAGCATTTGCTCCACAGTCTTGTTTGCTCAAGTAAAGTATCTGACCTTTCTCCGTTCAATCCGACAAGATGCCGTATCCGACAGTAGGAGGTGGCGGAAATTTACTATGTATTTCGGAAGTACCCGGTATCGGAAGGCACCAAGTGGCAATCCATATATATATGTGGACTGACGAAGAGAAACAATAGGCTCTTTCATTATTGCGTTGACGAGCGGAACAAAGTATCTGCATCGATTGAGATGCCAGCTTTAGCACACTACAGTAGGACAAAGGTCATTGTCTTGGCTCCCATGTAACGCAATGTCTCATAGAAAGAGTCATACGAAATAAAGTCCCTTCAATACTTTTTCAATGGTGCTTATTACATTCTGAACTACTTGAGCTACAAACTGATTATATGACGAACAGTGTGGAAGCATAAGCGATACATGCTGGAAAGAAGACTCCCTGAATGTAACATGGTAGGAAGAAAATTTCAAATATACCGATGTTACGTGCCATCTGGCACATACTCCATGTATATAATCCTTATGACACCGAAGACGCATCATAATACGCGACCTTTTTTGGCACAGCACAATTATAAAGGATTCTGTGTTGAGAACGTACAATTATTGCATGTACGCTTAGAACGTACTCCGGAGGACTATAGCCTGTTGCATCATGTGCATAGAAGACCTTTGTGCATTACTGTCCAGAGGTACCAATATCGCTTTGTTTCTACTTTGCCTATTCTGATCTCGTAATGCTTTCCGAGATGTTTACTTTAGTTACTGGCTTTACAACAATATCACTACTTCTTCACATTTGGCAATGTACCCGCGCACTAGATATTGCTAAGTAGAGTCTGGCGCTGGATTTGAACTGCGCTTGTCCTATATCAACTCAACCAGAATTATATATTTCAACCGCAACTCGAAGTACATTGAAAGCATTCCCTATGGTGGCCGTAAGCCCCTAACGCGCGTAAATATAATAGGAATAACTGATGACCAAGAAATGTTGCCTATTGATAGAAGTCTATGTCAACTTAACCCATGTCACCTGCACTGGAATGTCTTCCCGTTTGCCCCATCTGAGAAACCCCTGCATTAGCACGTTTGACGCCGTTATACACCTAAAATGAACTTTAATAAGCTTAGCAAGTATACAGGAACTTCCATAGAACAATCAGAAAAGTTGTTGACGCTGAGGCTGTATTTTAACGATCCTGTTGATGAGACGTTCATTCACTTCACGATTCTCAACATAACCGAGCATTCAACTCCTCTTCTAGCTTTTTTGGACATTGAGTGCAACGATTGAGCTTGTTGCGAGTCGATGTGTTCATTGCTTTGGAATTAGATAGCTCAAGAGTGTATATGTATCTAAATAGCCGGATATGCCTTTCTGAAATTAGTGGTAGCTGGTAATGTCACCTACAAATGCATTGCCTCAAAGCATGCATGATCTCGTTCGTCTTTTTGAAAGGCTGCTCGAGCCCAGAAGCAGCACAGACGTCTTATATTTGCCGCTCATTTAAGTTTTTAGTGCAGCATTAATAGAAGGGATAAGGGCATAATGCATCGGATAGCTTCGTTTGCCATGACGAGCTTTTCAATATGATCTTTCACTCTCAGATACGCCCGGTTAGTAACATCATGTCATTGCCTCTAGTAAAGGGCCATAGCGCGGGTGTACTACGAATATCCCACTCAGCGCGACAGACAAATCACAGGAGAGCCGTCCACGCCCGCGCTTTTGGCTTAATAAGCAAACCCTAACCCATCGCGTTCCAAGGCGTTGGATTCACACCTAGGGAAACTGTGTGGTGGAAACGTTGCGGAAGCCTACCGTGGATGTCTTCGGGGATGCAAAGTGAGGTCAAGTCAGAGGACAAAGGTGTATCTTCTTCCTCGAAGAGAGTGCGCATGACCATGGCTTGCGAGCGTTGCAGGTGCGTTAATGGAGACTCTGGCCGCTTTAACTTACATTTGACCACGCCCGTTGCATCTGCAGGTCAAAAAAAGGTATGTTCCGTTATATTGAGTCATGAGACCTAACATTCTATCTCGACAATGCTTTCTTCGCGTAGTCAAGTGCGATTTTGTAAGTTCAAAGTTCTCCCGACAACTTTTCCCTGCCGAGCAATAGCTGACATCTATTTAGATACATCCTAGGTGTAGCAGGTGTACGACAGCGCATTCGGAGTGTCAATATGCCGGAGGACCCTCACAAGTCGATTTATTCACCTTTGTACATCTGAACGACGCGGTCAACGCTCTCAGAGATAGGCTGGAAAGTGTGGAAACGTCACTCAGCCAACAAGAAGGCATTCGCGGCAAAGGAGATTCCAGCAATCCGGTATCCAGGAACCCAAACCAAAGCGATAATGTACAAGTCACTCATAAAGATATCGCTGACGATACTGTTCCGCGCACAGTGTGCAGACGGACGCTACAATCAAATAGCGAATTATTTAACACATTTCCGGAAGCAAGGAAAGACTGGTCTCTGTCCTTGACTCCAAGGGGCATACGAATCGACACCGACATAATATCAATCGACGGATTGTACAACATACTACTCTCTGGTACCTCTGTGGTACATGTGCAGCGACAGGTCAAATCTACAGATGGCTCATCGGAAATATCAAGTAAAACCAGTACCCCGCCAATCGGCGATGGCATGACGTCCACGGATTCCACACCTATTCTTTCAGAATATATTGAAGATAACGCACTCGGTCAGTCCATCATATTACCTCGAAATTACCCCTTGTGGAGGCCACACCATATAACATTCCCAATTTATAATGTATGGGATCCTGTTGATGAAAGCAAGCCGCAGCCTGCGAAAAGGGAGGATGACAAGCAGAAGTCTGGATCGTTCGGGCTGTACGGTTCAAAGACGGCCCCCTCTTTGGATGTACTTTCACGCCCAATGCAAGATGGCATGATCTCTATGTACCTTGACTGCTTCATTGCTTACTCGACACCTAGCAAGGATGATTTTCGCGAAGCTTACGCTAGTGGTGCTTTAGACCCACTTGTCTTAAATGCTGTCCTAGCCTGGACGGTTCGCCACGCCGCTGTACATCACAACATGTTCCACGAAGTAGATCCGATCAGACTTGGCGATCATTTCTTTGCGCAAGCGAATGCTTTGCTCAAGGAACGTTTTCTTACATCAAATTTCGATACGGCGCTTGCATTGATGATGATGTACATGTATCAATTCGGTCGACCAACGACACCGGAGAACAAAGAAGCCACCATTTCGCAGGCGTATCTTTACCTTGGAATGTGCAACCGCATGATACTAGATTTGAAATTGCACATGTGCCAAACGACGTTGACACCCGTGCAACAACAGAGCAACAAACGACTCTTTTGGGCGGCATATTTCTTGGAATCCATAATCTCGCTTCACACGGAACGCCCGCCCTTAATCATTAACCGAGATCGAGTGGAAATTGATCACATAACGCCATTGGAGCAGGAAGATGATGAAACGCGGTATAAAGTCGAATTTATGCGCCATCGCCAGATCGTGGCCGAGATATCTCTCTCGATCCTGAAACACGCCGAATCCAAAGAACCGTTGCTGGGTAATTTATCAATGCTGGCTCAAAGGCTGCGTAACTGGCTAGCTTCACTTCCATCGTATTTCCACTACTCTCCAAAAGACAAATTAAGCAAATCGTATTTCCAATCGACATCCTTCCGTGAGCAAGCATGTCTCAAGCTCAACCTAGAATATCAGTTTCAACTTTTGCAACTTCATCGCCCTTTCATCACTCCTCCTGACGGATCCCCTAGCACAGTGGGATTACTTTCCAAGCGGAGCTGTCGGACTGCGTCGCTTGCCATGGTAGAACTCCTCGAATGCTATCTGGAGTTACAGCAAACCTGGTGTCACTTTACGCTCGAGGCAATAGCGGCAGGGAGTGAATATCTTCAGTTTGAAATTGGGCACCCACAGACGCGAGAAGCTCTATCAAATGAAGAATGTGAAACCATTACAGATGCCTTGCGACGTATCATGCAATGCATGAAGAGGTCTCCTATCAGAAGTTCAAGAGCGGTTACCGAGATTATTAGCAGCATCAAGGCGACCTTAAATTCAGCTCATCGTGGTAGCAAGCGCAAATCCTTAGCATCCACAGACGACCTAAACAGCGCTCGTACATACTCTACAGCCCAATCACCTCATACGATCGACAGCCGGCAGCAAAATCACCCATTAACTCGTTCCGATATCGCTGTATCTCAGACATCGTCCGAGTCATCCACGTTCCATCATTACGCACATATACCGCTTCCAGTGACAACTCACGAAAGCCATCCGATTTCCACGCCTTTTCAGGATCCAAACATTACTGAAGAACCCGACAATTCTGAAAGCTATCCGTCACCTAACAAGCTCTCGCCGTTCATCCAGTATACCGACTTCATGTACACTACTCATTTGATGGATGGGTCAAATGATTTGATGCGCCATTTTCCCTCAGAGCTCCCTATGCAACAAGTATCAATGCCTAACTCTCTAACCGATCCCAATGGAGTGTTCTATCCTCCGTGGAGTAGTATGTACCTTGGATATCCCAATGATTAAAATTGATCAAGTCCCCTTTTACTCTCGCCACTTGAGGGTATGCATATTGAGGTGTAAAGTTATGAACAGAACGCCTACGAGTAATACACCAAACACTGATTCACCACAGCAGAGCGCTCTCAACACGTCTAAAGCTAGAACGTCGTCGGCATCGTCTCCTGCTTCCCAATCTAACACCTCGTCACCCAGGCCCATTTCCTTCGCCCAAGCAGCGGCAGTCAAAAAGCAACAAGCAGCGCTTGCTCGTTCAGGCAGTACTACGCCAAATGGTACTTCACCGGTAAGCAAAGCGACGTTACCATCACCGGTGTCATCCCCGAATTCCCACCACGAAGATTCCCCTCTGTCAGTGACGCTTGATGGTACCAAAAGCAATGGTGCAACGTTGCCTATAGTACCTCTTCCGGCATCCGCAGTAGATTCCAAAAGCGTTATCCCGGCCTTGGATGGCCCTTCGGCCTTCTCAGTGTCACCTAAATCTGGTTCTCCTCGACACGGCAGTTCGAACGTTAAAGGCAATGCTTCTGTAAGCGCAGTAGCATCCTCACCGGTGCAACTGCCAGGGACGCCATCACGTCTAAGCTCACAACCCATACTCTTTGGCACCGTCATGCAAGGCATGTCAGGCGAAGTATCTATTGGCAGCGAGCAAATACAGAATGATACCGAAGTATCCCACTCTAAAGAGGCCGAGTCCAAAAGTGGCCATTCGACGCCTGCAGCCGCGTCCGTGGCAGGGAACGGTTCCGCTAGGCGGCCTATGATGGTTGCTGGGGGCCCCTCGGAAGTCAGGTTTGGGACTTTTGGCACTGCAGATGGAATGACTGCTGGAGGGTCTCCATCCAATACAAGTGCGACTCAGCTGGGCGGCAATCCCTCGAAAGCAGCCAACGCGAAACCAATAGCGGTTGCAAAAGGCCGCCGGGATTCTATTCATTCACAATCGACCTATATATCCTCTCCCGCCTCGCAACATCAAGCCATTATACCACCTTCCATGTCACCGAACCCGAACGCGCACATATCCACTCCATTCACCGGCTCAAATCCGCAACACATGCCGCCTTCTCCTCACGGCCTCCCATACAGTCCTATACATCCCCAAGCTGTCATTGGCGCGGTTCCGAGTCCAAATCCGCCTTTACATCGTTCCCCGAACGTGGGTGCCAAACCTGGAGGCAATGTTCCCTCCTCCACAATACCCGGAGGTATGTTTCGGTGCGGTTAGAGTGTCTGATTCGCCTACGTGCTTTGTTACCTTGCTAACATATTGAAAGGTACCGGCCAGGGAAACATCAGTGCTCATCCTGGTCACGGTCTGCAACACAAAAAGAGCATGACTAATCAAAGCCCTCGAATGCCAAATATACCAGGCGGTTCGCCGATGGGTTTAATGCCAGGAATGGATGTCAATGGTGGACATGGAGTCAACGTGAATCATGGTTGGAATCCCAACATGGCTTCGCCTCACCTGATGGGCTATATGCATGGTTATGATGCGAATGCAGCAGCAGCTGCTGCTGCTGCTGCCCAATTCTACAGCGGTGCACCTCCACAACCTCACATGTTCATGAATGCTCCTCAGCAATACTCACCTCAGCTTGTAGCAAGAGGTCCATTATCATCTCAGGCTCCACATCCGCATCCGGTTTCGGGACAGGTATCTAATCCACTTTCAATGTCACGTATGAGCATCGCTACCCCTCAGCACGCGCACTATCAACAGAATGCTGCCGTCATAGCACCTACTGCCGCTCCCTTTGTTTCGCAGCCTAAAGTCAGCCGCGCAATCAAAATTATTAATCCGAATACTCTGACAGAGGTGAAGGCAGAATCTTCCACGGCTACGCCAAATAGACCGACCCCAGCTGCTCCTTCCAAAAGCTCCTCGGTAGTAGTGAAGCCAAATCTCGCTCAGTCAGATGTTACAGCGATCGCGAGCGATCCAGCCTCATCTCCAAAACCTCCAACAACCCAGGCGTTTCATCAATTCCGATCACCTGTCAACGCTCCCGTTATCGTCGGTGGGTCGATTATCACACCTCCAGGTTCACGTGCCATCAAAATCGTTAATCCAGCAACCCGAGAAAAGGAAGAACAGGAAAAGAAAGAGGGGCAGGAGCAAGAGAAGAGGGAGAAAGAAGAGCAGGAAAGAAAGGATCGTGAAGCACGCGAGCCGCGACTTGCAGACGAAAATGCCTTACACGAGAAAAAGGAGAAAGTTGTCACTGTGGTAGAGAAGCAGGACGACAATGACCTTCAACACGAGACTAGAGAGGCGGCTGATTCGACAGTACCGGGAGCACAAGCGCACCAGCTTAAAGGCGACAGTGAAAACAAGCAACAGGTGGAAGATGCCAGTGGTGAGCAAAGCGAGCTAGCTGACGACAATCAAGCGGAGAGGAAGAGTCAAGATGAAGTTTATCCTACAGAACAGATAAGGGAATCGCCAATGTCAGAAGTCCGCACTGGATCAGAAGACAAGACGAGCGACTCCAAAGTATCTGAATCCGATGAAACGAACAAGGATGCCATTGAAAGCTCCCTCCCGGAAGAAAGCAGCGTGCATCAAGTCGAAGCTGGATTCCCTGCCGTTGAAGACATTGCCGCTACAGCTGCGGTCATAGAAAATGCACGTGAGGAGGCGAACAATGAACATGCAAGGGCGATGGAAAAGGCCACAGCGGCGCATTCTGATGCTGTTCAAGAGCCAGCCTCGAAGCCCGAGAAGTTGGATCTTGCAAAAATATCGGGTGGCTCCCTAGCCGATACTGCCACCCCTGCGATCTCAGTGCTACAGTCACCCAACGTCTCCCGACGGAACATCGACGATCTTTCGACTGTGTCGTACCCGGCTGGTATCAAGACTCCAGCCCCGGAAAATCCAGAGACTGGAAAATTCAAGTACGATCGTGCATTCTTGATGCAATTCATGGAGATCTGTCTTGACAAGCCAGATGCTCTACCGCCGCTCGACGAAGTTGGCATGCTAGATGGCACGAATCCCGACAAGCGTCCGGGGCTAGTGCGGAAAGGAACCTCTTCTCGGGGCGGACCACGGACACCTATATCGGGTCCAGGCAGCCCAATGGACTCAATGGGCGCTTTCAAGCATATACCGAGGACGAGCGAAGAGCGTTTTGCTGCTTCCATGCATAACATGGGCAACATGGGCAAGTTCGCCGGTGGGAAAGCTTTAGGTAACCGAGGTGCTGCTGGGGGTGTCATGGGGGGAGTACCTGGCCAAAGAGAAGGAAGTGGCAGATCCAAAAGCGGTCGTGGTGGTGGTAAGCGGCAAGGAGGTCGAGATTTACCACCTAGTCAAGGTGGTCCAACCATTCCACTCGACCAAGTGGCTCCGTTGGAGTTCTCAGAAAATCGTTGGACGCCTGCCTCAATTAACGCCGCAGCCCAGCAGATTTCAAAAGATGGCCCTCTTCCAATGGAGATCGTAGTGCGAAAAGTCAAAGCCTTGCTGAATAAGCTTACGCTGGAGAAATTTGAAAGGATATCAGATCAAATTTTGGAGTATGCTAATCAGAGTGTCAACGAAACCGACGGTCGTACTCTGAAAATTGTGATTCAGCTCACCTTCGAAAAAGCTACGGATGAACCTAATTTTGAGTTCATGTACGCTCGTCTTTGTCGCAAGCTTCTTGACAAAGTCAGCGCGGATATTCGAGATGAAAGTGTGAAGGATCCGAAGGGCAATGGCATCACTGGGGGCAATCTGTTCCGAAAATACCTCTTGAATCGCTGTCAAGAAGATTTCGAAAGAGGTTGGAAAGTGGACTTGCCGGAAATTGACCAGGCAGCAGCCGACACGGATCCATTGTTGACGGAAGAATACTACATTGCGCAAAAGGCCAAAAGACGCGGCTTGGGTCTGGTCAGATTCATCGGCGAACTCTTCAAGTTACAAATGCTTACTGTCAGGATCATGCATGACTGCATCCAGAAGCTGCTTAGCAACGTCACTGATCCAGGAGAAGAAGAGGTTGAAAGTCTTTGCAAATTTATGACCACAGTGGGCAAAGATTTGGACAAAGACAATGGTGCAAGGTACATGAACGCATATTTCGAACTTATGGGTAAACTGTCGAAGAATGAGAAATTGTCGAGTAGGATACGGTTTATGCTGCTGGTATGTATTATCCTATCAACGTCTTGTATTGTGGTTTCAGTCTCTGACGTATTACTCATTTCTTTCAGGATGTCATCGAACTCCGCAATGTCTGCAAGTGGATGCCACGGAGGGATGCTGCTGGTCCGAAAACGCTTCAGCAAATTCATGAAGATGTGAGTGACGCAAACATTGGTTTCTGTCTTCTGACAACGTTTTATGATCAGGCAGCGAAGGCCAAAGAGGAGGAGAGTTATCTTAAATCTCGTTCTTCGAGTTCTGGTGGACGCTTACCTGGAATGGCTCAGCAACTCTTGCGGGAGAATTCAAGCAGAGGCAGAGACAGAAGTGGTCCAAATACTCCCACTGGAAATGCGCCTGATGGGTGGAACACTGTCGGCAATGTACCGCAAACAAGCCGTAAAGTTGGCGATTTGACCAACTTCGGAAAAGTGGACAGGACGAAGGGCATGAGGCCATCACTAGGGCCTTCCAGTAGTGTATTCTCCTCATTGTCTGGTGGAAAAGGATGGACGAAACAATCAGACGCGTCTCCAAACAGGAAAGACGATAAGGCGTCGGTACCCATGACACCGACATCATCATCAATCGGTACCGCCAACATGTTTAGTGCTCTTGGAGGCGAGCATCATGGAGAGGATGCTGAGTCCAAGGAAAGGCCGAAACTAAAACTACTGCCCAAAGGCACCAGTCTGAATGCGCTTGAATTACCGGCTGAATCGCCTTCAAGTGACGGACCTTCTTCACAACAGCCAATTGACAAGCCTATAGACGCGGAAAAGATGATCAAGAGTATGCTGGAGGAGTTCTGGGCTGTACGCGACATACAGGTGTGCTTAACCTCCTGACTATTACAAAAGATCTGAACGCATCTTTCCTTAGGAATTGGAATATTGTGTGAAGAATCTGGGCGGCAAAGAAGATAATTTGACAAACTTCGTCGTTACTAGCTCGTCGCAAGCGATCGAGCGCAAGCTAGATGAAGTCTTGATCTTGGCTAAGGCATTCAGTCATCTGGTCGCCGAAGACGTCTTGCGAAAGTCCATTCTGCTGAAAGGATTCTCTGAATTCCTACAGCTTGTAGACGACATATCGATAGATGTACCCAATGCGTGTCAATTCACGGGGCGGCTTTTCAAGGATTCCGGTCTGGACATGAAGGAGCTCTTCGAAGTCGAACAAGATCTCATCGAGCAACGCAGTGATTTGGTACCTCCTGCTGCGAAAATCACCGCTGCATACTTGAGAGCTTACGCAGACTCAGAGGTAAGAAAACTGTCGGAAGTAATTGATGCTCATGAAATAGCAGGGCGATGAGAGTATGGCTGCAAAATTCAGAGAAGTTAACTTTGACATCAAAACGTTCTTTAAGGAGGATAGACGATCGAGCGATGCAATCAATCAGTTTTTGCGGAAAGAGGTGATTGCAAGCCGTTTTACCTGCAATGCAAAGTTTGCTGACGCATTTTGCCTGCTTACAGAAACTGGAACAACTGATTGTGTCGTAATCTACTCTCCTTTTCACATCATCACACACATCTCCATCGCCTTTCCTGCTGACTCCTCTTTCATGCTCCTGTATCGATCCCATCATGCAACGCACATTTACAATATAATACCTGATCATTCAACATTCACATTTTCGCATTGTCTTATCCTTGAGGAGTCCTCATTGGCTGAGACTATGAACGCATGATCTCACGCTACCTGACAGTGACCTCACGTGTTGCACAGCTCGAAGGGTCTGCCGAAAATTGCGTTTCTGTCTTTTAGACGCATGGCGCAAGGTTCCGAAGACCCAATGTCTTTCCAACCGGGACCTGACTTTTGGTCCGCATTATATAATGCCATCAAAGCAAATAAGCCTTCGGAAGAGCCTACAGAGCAGAATCCACTTGAAAACTTTGACAGATTTACTTCGAGAAGACAAAGGAGAAAGAACAGACGCGAGAGAAGTGCAAATGAACGGCGTACACAGAAAAGTCAAAACAATCAGCGTTCCCAAAATGCTCGATTGCTGGATCAGCCGCCAAGAGAACCATATTGGGAGAAGGAGCCGATCGAGTGGACTGAAAAAGATGTCTCGGACTGGACCGAGGATTTGAACTTACCCAAGGGCGCGAAAGACTTTGCTAGAAAGGCGTTTCAATGTAGGTTGACAATACTAAAAGTCGGAGTATAACTATGACTGACAAGTCAATAGTGCACCGAATCAGTGGAGACATTTTAGTCAGTCTCCATGAGCATCATCTCCATGAAATGTGCTTTCAAGTCGTCGGCATTCGACTGACGATTTTGAACGCTATCAAAGATTTGAGAAAGGAGAGCCATGATCCGGACTATGTGGATTGGGACGAAGACTACGACATTGACGAAGACGATATCGATGTCGATGAAGAACTCTTTGAGGATTAGTACAAGCGAACAGGGCAGTATGGACACAATCGGACAATTTTATATCACCCATGCAAAAGAGCAGTGCTTGCATACTATTATCACACATGCATGGCTATACAAAAGAACATAAAAGAATAAATTGCAGAATATAGCGACATCATGCTGTACCGGCCCCATGCTCTACCGACGCCGCTGTCGCCTGCTAATGGCAAGATGTCAACGGCCCGAAACGGGGTCTGCAGCGCTTCACTTACGTCGACACTCATATAGTCGGCCATCTCCTTGTCTAAATCCTCTTGAGTCTTCGGTGTCTTCTTCTCGCCACCTCTCCGTCCTCCGCGTCCACCACGACCACGTTGACCAGCGCGACCACCAACGGTACGTCCAGCGTCTGCTACCAAGTTTGCATTCTGCAGAAGGATCTCAATCTTCATGGGGCGCCCTATGATGGCACAGAACGATGAGACGAATTCAAGAGATTCGCGATATCCTCAAACGAACGGCGCAGCGTAACTAACCATCGAGAGTGATGTTGTTAAATTTCTTGAAGGCAACCGACGCATCCTTTTGTCGCACGAATGAAACGGTTGCTTGACCTGACGATCGGCCAGTCTTGTCGTAGCTTAGGCTTACTTTCTTGAGGGGTCCTACTGACTTTTCGAAGAGCTCCTGAGATAATCGAAAGGAGAGATGAAGGATGTTGATGTCAGCAATGGAATACCATGCGAGAGAAGAGCGCGAGGTCGCAATAGCCGTGGCAGTAAAACACTGACGTCGACACAAGAAGAGCGTCAGAATCCGCAGGCACATCAATGAACAATCGTGCACAGTGTCATGATAAGATTGATGTTCCACTTCTTCCGCTTCTCCAAGCAACCTTGTACTCGCGAGCAAAGAAAACGTACCCGCAAATCTGCCTCATTGACATTGTAGTGAAGGTTGGAAATCATAATCTTTGATCCTTCGCTTGCTCCGCTCTTGGTAGCTAGTCCCTTTCCTCCTCGCGAGTATGGGATAGATCGCTGATTGCCGCGACCTTTACCACGCTGTGCCTTTGGACGACTCTTGCTGGTGGTAATAATGTCATCCAGTGCCATATCAAGTGAAGATGCCATGATGTGAAGGTAATAGAGAGAGAGAGAGAGAGGATGCAACAAAAGTTCGCAGGACGCTCACTTGGAATGTGATGACGTCACAAATACATTTAAAATTCTGTTCGAGCTTTTTTTTGACGCCTTCATGTGCGGTATAGAAGCATTGTTGCTGGCTGACCCGGCGGGAGCTGCTAGCCCTGATCTCTTTGAAGGTCTCGGTATATTGCAGCATCGTGGTCAGGTGAGTGCGAAAGAGGATTATAAACCGTACAATGGGAACTGATTTGGCACCATTTTCCCGAAGGATGCCGCCGGAATAGTTACTTGTGGGCAAAAGGGCCGCTTGTATCAGTGCAAGGGTAATGGCATGGTGCGGGATGTTTTTGATCAGAAGCAGCTTGCTTCGCTCGTCGGTGGACTCGGAGTTGGCCACGGTAAGGCTGCGCACGTTCGTACAAGTGTTCCGAGCTATGCATCTTACGATTCGTTTTCTACAGTTCGGTATCCCACTGCCGGTACTGCCTCTCAGAGTGAAGCTCAGCCATTTTACGTCAATTCTCCGTACGGCATTGTGTTTGCTCACGTAAGTTGTCAGATTTATTTTTATTTTCGATGCTCGGTCTGATCTTGCATAGAACGGAAATCTTATTAATGCGCCTGAGCTTAAACACTTTCTTGACATGGATGCGCATCGACACATCAACACTGACTCAGATTCGGAATTGTTGCTGAACGTCTTCGCAAACAATCTGCAAAAAACCGGCAAGTTTCGGTAAGCAACCTTCAAGATCATGAGCATGCGCTCGATACTAATGCTTCAACAGCATCAATGAAGAAGATATCTTCCAGGCGATCAAGGATCTCTATGAAGTATGTCGTGGCGGTTATGCATGCGTAGCCATGATTGCAGGTAAGGATATTGGAGGACGTTCTTTTTCGTTTGTATGCTGATTGACCACCTTCAACGCCCATAGGATTCGGTATTATTGGATTCCGGGACCCTCATGGTATACGACCAATATGTTTCGGTCGTCGTAAGTCCGACAAGGGATATGATTACATGTTCTCGTCGGAAAGCGTGGTGTTGGACGCTTTGGATTTCACCGATCATGTGGACGTTGGACCTGGGGAGGCCGTCATCATCACGCGAGAGAAAGTCAGCCGTCAAAAGCTCTGCATTGAAAAGCCCTTTACTCCCTGCATTTTCGAGTACGTCTACTTTGCCAGACCGGATAGCATCATGGACGGTGTCTCGGTGTACAAATCGAGATTGGCTATGGGAGAAGCGCTCGCAGAGCAGGTGCTCAGAGTGTTTGGAGACAATATGGATGTTGATGTCATTATCCCGGTAGGTGGCAAAGGTGCTCGTCTATGTCTTATTATGACTAACGCCCATTTCTTTCAGGTTCCGGACACTAGCAGAGTTGCTGCACTCCAAGTATCCTATAAGTTGAACATTCTATATCGCGAAGGTTTTATGAAGAACAGATATGTTGGCCGCACCTTCATTATGCCTGGACAACAACAACGGTAAGTAGCTCGACCTTACAACCCAACCGAAGCGCTAAGCCTTTTACGTAACTTAGACGGAAGAATGTTCGTAGAAAGCTCAATGCCATGGCGCTTGAGTTCGCTGGCAAGAACGTGTTGTTGGTCGATGGTAAGCAGCCTTGTCTCGTGTATTGCAGCAGAAACCTGACCGCAATCCAGATTCGATTGTGCGCGGAACCACATCCAAAGAAATTATTCAGATGGCTCGTGATGTCGGCGCCAAGAAGGTCTATTTCGCTTCTTGTGCTCCAGCAATTCGCTTCCCAAATGTATATGGTATCGACATGCCTTCCCGCAAGGAGCTGGTGGCACATGGACGCACAGATGAAGAGGTTGCGAGCGAGATCGGGGCTGATAAGGTCATTTTCCAGGTACGTACAGTCTGCAGTCAGTTGCGCAATCGCTAACAAAACTCTACAATTAGAATTTGGACGATCTCGTACAATCGGTGCGCAAGTTCAACCCGGAGATTGACAGATTCGATACCTCCGTATTTGACGGTGAATACGTTACTGGCGGCATCACCCCCGAGTACATGGATCAATTGGAACAATTACGCAGCGACGGCATTACCTCACGTAACGACGTGGATACCAGCGAGCCACTAGGCTTGTACAATAGCTTCATCAAATAAGCATGACCAAAATGTCATGTAATCGCAAGTGGTTACTCAATAGAAATTGATTTTGCTCGCGTGTACCATAGAAATAGAAGCATAGCTGACATTTATTTTACAACAAGCATGCTAGTTCCCATTTTGCCGCGCTCTACAGCAGCCTCTAATGCCTTGGCATCAGCGTCAGTCCAGTGATCAGCTTCCGTCTGTTGCGAGATGGGAATTGTTGCATAGGCCTTTTTACAATGAGCGGCTTTCTTCGTCAGCCTATATGAAAGACGGAGAGATAAGGCATGACCTTCCTTCGGTGCGACCGTGGCGTTACTTACCTGACTGCGTCGCGCGTGTCTCCAACACCACTGAAGAGAATGAGCCCGGTACCGGCGGGAAGTCCTTGATATAGGTTTCGAAGATGTTTATCCAGCTCTCTCAACAGACCTTTCTTGTCTTCCAAAGATAATGCTTGTTCACTCTCGGTTCCATTGGCTTGCAAGCGATCCGGCACAGCCTTGGACTCAGTCTGTTCGGTTGCCCATTCCGGTTCTTTGCCATACACTCGTTCCATGTCTCTTAATCGAATCCAAATAAGCTCAAAATCGCTGGCTTCTGTGATTGCTTGTGAAATGGCATTTCCATCGTCCGTTGGTCGTAATGCCTTGTCTGCGTTTTGATTATAGACGCCGGATCCAGTATCGATGACGAGACAACGCCGCTTTGGCTCCATACGCTGTAAACGCTTGAATAATGGTTCTTGCTCCTGCTGAAAAAGGCCAAACTCTGGTGACTTCTTCAGCTTCAGCTTCAGCAGATCGAGACTAGCTAGTGCATCCTCCGCGCTGTCGTGACCAGCGAGAGCATTGTTTTGAATGGTCCGTTTCAGCCATTTTTCGGCAAGCCATTTGAGAGAGGGTTTGTAGGGCGGTCCGCGAGTATGATGGTACAAGATAGACGTGTCGATGATATAGGGATGGACCAATTTTAGAACACGCAAGTCCCCGTGAAGAGAGTGACCGGTCAAGATAACGTCAAAGTTGATGAGACGAAGAAGATCTTTTTGAATGTCGGCAAGATTTTTAGTTGTCTGCGACAGCCTCTCGGCTGTCATCCCACTGTACTGTGTCAGGTAGTCTGTAACCGGAACAGATGGCCGGACAAGTTCATCCAGCAAGGATTTACCGTCTTCACCTATCAGTGAAACTCGGGCGACCTGGGGCCCGTCTACTGTGAGTACCTATTGAACAATCTTTCAGCTATGTATCGCAAACAGTTGGTAAGCAACCTACCATTTCACAATCCATGCCAATCAATCGCTTCTTCTTATCCAAACCACATTCGCGTACATCTTTCCCTGCAGGGGGTTCTGTCTGCACCCATCCTGGCTCCAACGGTTTGCCTGAAAGTATGGGCGGGAGTGGATAGTCTTCATCCTTCAGCTGTGCTGCGGTCAGTATGTAATAATTTGCAATGCGGTCTCCATAATGTTGTTGCTCTACAAAATTGAATACCTATTGTCAAACAGCCCATCGATAACTTACTTCGCGTCATCTCTTGGCTGCGTTTCTGCTTTTCGGCTATAGAAAGAGGACATTGCATGATTGCGCTGATAGGACTGAATATCCGTCCTTTCTCGCCTGGTCCATGAGTGAGAACAAGGTGACCAAACACCTGACGGCAGAAGGGCATAGTGTCATGCGCCACTGCAGTTTCAACCAGATCTGCAAACGGCACAGGTGTTGTTTGACGACGGAACTTGACAACATCGAAGCCGAACAAGGATACATCCAATCCGGGAACAAAGATCATGACCATGCGTTGTATCAGGGTTGGATTTCGTACGGATATCCATGGTGGATTGACGCCCTGACCAAAACACCACAGCAAAAGTTCTCGAATCTCTCGCATACCAATATGCTTCATCATTTGATTCGGGACAAACAGAAAGTTGGGCTTCGAAAGCTGAACGCACATCAGCTTGCTCGTTCAGTCTTATCACCTGCGCCAACTTACGTCTACCTTCGCACCATCCGTAGGAACAATACCCTTTCGCTTTTCTTTCCGTATGAGTTTTCTTTTCTTGCGCTGGAGAGCTTTCAACTCTGCTGCATCACTGTTCAACGTAGCTTGCTCGACCTTCCCTTCCCGATCTTCCAAATGTATTGCTTTGACATTATTGGCAGCCACATTTTCAACAGCTTGCCGCCCTTTGGCCAAATCTTCGACCGCATTGCTGTCAATTTTCCTCTTCTTGTGTCCCTTCACCATCGTCTACAAAAAGAAAAGCATTTCCAAAAATGGGAATCAACTAGAGAAGCCTCTTCATGTCGACTGCCAAGCCAGAGACGCATGACCGAGAGAACGCCGAAATGGAGGAGGGACTAGCCGAGGAGTTGCAGCAGAAAGCCACTTTGGAGGGCTCGGAAAGAGAAACTGAGGAAGGGGAGCATGAAGAAACTCCTCAACGGCAAGAATACCGGCTGAAAACGATTGACTGGGTCGACCAGAAGACTGGCCACCCAATGACGGTCAAGATACTCACTCAGAACGGTAAGCAGTCCCCCTCCTCGTCATCTCAATCGTTCACTGACTCTCGATAATCATTCATTGTTCCTAGAGAATGGCCCGTGTCCTCTGATAGCCGTCTGTGAGTATAACTATTTAAATAGTGACCTGGCAGACTATTGACTTTTGGTTGCAGGTAATGTATTGCTACTCCGTGGAGATATCTTCATTGGTCCCGAGGATAGGCGTATGATCTCCTTCACCGAGCTTGTTGATATCCTCGGCGATTACATACTGCAGAAAATGTCCTCCAGTGAAGAGGCAAGCGGAATGATTGCTTGTTACCTATTGATCTAACGCCAAATACAGCCACAGAGTGGACATTCTGACAATGAGATACAAGGCTTGTCAAACTACGGATACAGTTTGAATGAAGTTTTTGCTCTGATACCCACTCTCCAAACGGGTTTAGGTAAGCTCGAATCGCCCGTGTACTGCACTGACCCTAATCCAATATAGACGTAAATGTAAAATTTAGTAACATCAACGCCTTTGAGCCTACTTCCGGATTGTCACTCTTTGATATTCTGAATGTGGATATCGTTCATGGGTGGGTTGTTGACCCAGAGGTAGGCTTCAGTTACCTCAATTTAGGCTTTGTCATAACGTATCACAACATAGCAACGTCATGTGTATGATGTCGTGGTGAAAGAATGCGGCAACTACAACACGGCCATAGAGTACGCACTCAAGAGTGGCGGAATTGGATCTATGCCAGAGTCAAGTCAAACCTCCAACCATCCTTCGTATGACCAAGTTGAGGGGACAACCACCAATGGAACACACAAGGCGGACGACGAGGTCACAAAGGGTAAGCCTCTCATTGCATCGACGAATGTTAGACTCATATCCTCTAGGGTTAATTGTTGGTCAATTTCTTGAAGAGACTTCATCCCAGTTGACATCCTATGGATTACAATTACTGATAGACTGCCTTCAAGACAATCAACTTAGTGTCTTGTTCCGAAACAACCATGTAGGTGTTCCTTTGATCATCGCACTTGACTTTGCATCTTTGACGCTGCGCCGTGTTAGTTTTCTACAATCTACAATCACGCGGCCACACAAACCATTTACATGTTACTGACGGACTCGGTATTCGTTGGTGAGCGGCGTTTTGTGTGGGAAAGCCTTCGTGATGTAAATCAAAAGGATTCCGAATTCGTTGATGGTTATTTCGGTCCTGCAAGTGAAGCAGACGGTGGAGATTGGACAGTGGATGCAGCAGAACAGCAGCCGTACGATGAGGAGACGAGGAGGGAGTGAGTATATGAACGTAATTTACTTACAAGTCTTCTCACCGGCGTCCATTCAGCTTTGAATTTGCGCAGCAATTGCAACGCGAAGAAGATGCAAGGTCAAGGGCGGCTGAAAGAAGACACGCTCGCCCACTGCAGGAGTCTGGCTCCAACACCCCGTCTACTATTGAAGACCGCCTCGAACGAAATGCTAAACCCAAGGCCAAGAAGGGCACGGATAAGGACTGTTGTATCCAATAGAGTACAATGTAATGTCTAGATTCGGCGTTTAGCCATTTTTACAGCCTGTCTATATCGCACATCCTTCTTGAAAAGGGTATTACACGTCAATTGACATCCATCCTCCGATAACGCTCGGGCTATCCGAGCTATATTTCGAGCATCATCCTGGCCCGAGTGTTGCCTACCCTCAAATTGCAGGTCAAATCGCTTGAGCATGCCCTCTATATTTGTGTTGACGTCTAGTTTGTAGTATTCTCGGAACGTCCGCCTAATATCCACCCAAGGCTCGGAAAAGTATTCTGGTCTGTCAATGTTAGAGATGATGCATTGCTTTGTGATGAAATCTCGAATATCGAATGGTCCATCTAAAGAATCACATCAGACGCCCTATCAGCATCTACGAATGGTGCTTACCAGTCATGAATGCTGCTGCGTTCTCTTGAAATAATGAATACTTGGCCATGAAGTTTTGGAAAACGTTCAATACCGTAATAAAATCCGGAGCAGCGTCAACGATATCCTAAGGTTCAGTTCGTTAATGGAATGCTTTCCCAATCAGACGTCTATGGCGTCATTACCTGTTGTATTCCCGTCAATTCAATGCAAAAGTCTGACAATACGGGTCGCTTTACCGGCCTGACAAAGGAATGAAACTCATCGACCTGTATACATGTATCAGTGGTCGTTATGTGTATGGTGCTGATGCCTTACAATCTCCAGTGTCTCAGCTTTCAACAGGCTCACGGGGAATTCAATAATCTCATTCGGAAAGTCAAAGACGTATCCAACTTCACAGGTTGCCTCGACGTCAAAACATAGAAAATAGTCAATTCTGTCTTGTGAATTAGCCATGAAACGGCAAGAAACCAATCTTACTTCTTGTCAAAAGCACGTTCACTTGCCGTGTCGTGGTCTGTGCGGGCTATCGTCCGTTCGCCGTTAGGCTCAGCGTGCACTTCTTTACCCTCGTTCCCTTCACCGTTTGCTTGCTGTCGTTTTCTGGCCTTGCGCAATCTCTTCTTGAGCTCGGGCTTTTGACCTGTGGTATCCAAGTTGAGCGCGGCAAGTGCTTCTCTCAGTTGATCCACCGTCTTGCGACTGGACGTCGGCGAGCTTTCCATGCGCAAAGACCAAATCTGGAAATTGCAGCACTTCGAACAGATCGCGCCGTTAGTTGTTTCTGCGCAAGTCATGAGTGTTCCGGAAGACTCGGAAGAGCCTGCGGTCACTTGCACACCTCTGTTGCTTCGCATACTCTCTGCTGTACAAAACGACGAGGTGGATCCCAAACATTCGACGACTACCGACCTTGACGAGGATACGCCGTTCGAAAGGTAGTAGGTTTCGGAAAGGGCGAAGGAAAGGACAGGTACACATATAGCGCTCCTTAGATCTCTTTGCGCATTATGGGACATTTGCAGTGTGGAGAGATATGCTCAAGAGGCCATGAAAGATGGGTATTATAGAGTATTGCTGAAGGTGAGTTGTTTAACCCAGGGTAAAGTTTGACGCATAATTGTCATATGCAGGCCATTCTTGTCACCAAGCGTGATCGGGTCATGGAGCTTGCTTTCGGTACTCTAGCCAATTTAGCGTGTCATCAGAGCTGCTGGAGAACGCTCTTGGAGGATGCAGATCTCATGAAGTTAGTAGCGACGACCCTTAGGGACAGTGATTCGGCTCTTGTCCTTCTCGAATCAAGTCGGTACGTTGCACGGTGCCATTCCAATGAGTATACATTTTGTGCTAACGAGTACGACGCTAGTGTTTTGACGAACCTTCTCAATTACGCGACTTCGCTGGACAATGAAGTGATGGAGTATCCCAATCTATCGGACATACTTGTCCATTACCAACTGTTCCAGCAATGCGCGTTCATCGCCGTAAATACCCTCAACCCGCAATTATTGTTGCAAGAGTGCAGTCTTTTGAACCTCATGCTGATCTATCTGTACGCCAATAGCCTCATCAATTCACAGACGGTGACTAAAGAAGACATTATTACGTTAATGGCATGGGGATGCAGCAAGCTTGAAGCTGAAGCCGCTGGAATTGGGATAGCGAACAATTATGATGTTGCAAAAGCATTGCTTACCTTTCTATTGTCTGCTGCAAGAAGCGAAATACTCGATCAGAGTGAAGAAGGTAGGTCTTACACGGAGGATGATACACCTGATTGATCAGATGCCGTGCAGCATCCTTATCGCGTTCGCTCAATGATCCCATCAGTCGCATTCTTGGCTCCAATGACAGTCAATTGGATGATGAGATACGTGGATTGGCGTCTGCTCTACAAGCGAGTATCATTCATTGAATTGCACGTCACTATTGAGTTGTACTTTGACTGTTCGTTTGAGTCGACAAGAGCTCGAATCTACTCTAGCTAACGGCGAGGGCGTCAAAGACACGCAGCAGCACTTTATGTCGGGTTCTGGAAGCTCTTCGATCCCGATTCCGGGCCATCGCCGGCGGTCAAGCTCATTATCCGCTTGGCCAGCCAACAACGTATCACCGTCCTACAACACTCTTCCGCCACCGTCATCACTCACTTCACTGTCTCCCACCGCTGGAACTACGCTGGAACGGCGAGTCTCTGGGTCCCTTGGGAAAGCGTACCAAGCGGCTCACCTGCCTGGAAGCTTAGGGCAGGTTCAGGTACGTCACTATATTCGAGCATTTGACCAGCTAACGAACCGCCGAACAATGTAGTCGCAGGATGCGCTTACCGCGTTCCATGCATCAAACACGGAGCCAGGTACATAAATGCATGCACCTGCACGGGAACTTGTATTCACACCTTTGCAGGGTCCAACAGTACCGCGGGCGTGCAACCCCAAAAAGGCATTGCTCCCACCGATCTTTGCGTCGACAGTTCCAACCCAATTTCCATATCGCAACATCACTTGTCAAGGGCTGAGGCCGTACGAAGCGAAGCACAGGCCCCCCCACAAAAGCGTGCTGCCAGTCCAATGGGAGATGCCATCTTGACGGGTCAATTCTTGGACTGAGCATAGGGATTCGCGCCAATCGCGACGACTTTTACGACTCAGCTACATCCGGCCTGATTTTTAGATGGTGTTTGCTAGATCCTGTACATTGCCCTTCGTGTAGACGTGCGTTACGCGCATACTGTACACAGAAAAGGAACTTGCAACATGATGCCACATGTTGAGGCAAACCTCATTCTGCCTTGAATTCCGTTAAGCATGGATTCTGATGCCAAAATGGTCATGCTATTCTGGCTCGAATACCCTTCGGCCACCGCCTCATTGATCGTGTGGCCGACGGATCTATATCTCAAAAAGGGGCACGTTTCCAATTTCATCCGAAAATCCGAACTTTCTTGGTTGGCGCAAAGAGTGTGCGTATTGCTGGATCCCCATTCTGATCCAACGGCTACTTACTTTAAAGATGCAATTGTTACCAAAGTACCAAGCCTCCGCTCACGTTGCATGATGTATGTGGCTGAGTTGACGATTTCAACATCCATAACAGATCATGAGGCGCATACCTTAAGAATAACTCCTCAAATCATTCGGAGATGGATGGCAAGTTGGGGTGGAGGCTATGTTAATGTAAAAAGTTTACGATCAGGGGTCGCTTTAGTTGATGCTATAAAAGAAGAGTGAGACTTGTTTGTCGGAGCAAATCATTGTTGAATTGTATATCTTGTCATGACAGAATCCAAGATCTTTAGCTGTGTTTTGGTCCTTGGTAAGTATGGAGCAAGGTTTGCAATGCCTCTTCGCGTGCGCTTAAAGATACTATCATTCTTGTAGGGACCCTTGTAATGCAAGCGCAGGCTGTTGAATTCGGTGAAAAGCAAGCTAGGATGTTACTTATCCATGGTAAATACTCGAGTCTAGCAAAAGGACCTTTACTGACTCCACTGGCATGTCAGGTTGTCTCATGATATGGGCATGGATTTTCATGGCATTCGCTGGTTTTGTCATTGTACGATTTTCGAATGCTTGGATCAAGAATTTTTGGTTCCGGGGACATGCCATCATAATGGCCATTTTCCTTGGCTTGCCGTTCGTTGCTGCCTGGGCCTTGGCTTACTGCACCGTTCCTGCCCCTCTTCGCTTTCTCACACCGCATGGAGTAAGTGACGATAAAAGGAGGTTCGCATTCTAATCAGCTCCACTTACGCTTGTTCCACTTGCAGAGGCTTGGAGCGGCGGTTGGAATCCTTTTTATATTACAAAGTAGGTCTAGACACGCAATCCTTGTATATCTGAGCGCGATTAACCCACCGTCGCTCCCTGTTGCTAGTTCTTCTCGGCATTTTCAATCGCGTCCATTTTCTCTGGAAAGGCTCACACGACCGAGTACCCTGGACAAATCACCTACATGCATGGCTCGGCAGAGGAACCCTACTCATTGGTGCCGTCAATGTCGCATTTGGTCTAGTTACCTACGTGGTGCCAACGCCGGTCTATATTGTGTATGGCATCGTCGTAGGCGTATTTCTCGTCATTATTATCGTCCTTCAATTCAAGTATGGCGATACTAAGCGAAAGCACCCTCACGAAGCACAATCAATTGATGTGGAGGAAATGAAGTGGCGAGAACCCCTGAGGATAGAAGAGGGGCCAGATGTGAGACCATAATGACAACCCCCGGGGGCTTTGAGGCTATTCTTGTCTTCGGGCGTATTTCCCAATTTGGGCATCAAGCCGTACCGCTCCTTTTTCAAGTGGGGCCATCTACAGACTCTGCCTCACTCTCTGTATATAGACCAAACACTCCGTATACTATCTTCTAGAAATCTATATCATGGTCTATCTTGCTGACGCAGTGAAGCGCAAGTCTTATGAGTCGCGCAAATGGGTCACTTTGCGCGCAGTCGTGGCTATTGCTCTTCTCTTCGCAACAGTTGCCTACGCCATAAAGCTTGGGATAGATATCGCCGCCGAGGGTAACAATGGAAATCGATCTGTCAAGCTTATCAATGAGGTACACACGAACTATACAATGCCAGGTAACTTCACTTGAGAATATCACTTGTGCTTTTAACTCACCTTTCAAAGATGTGGTCATTTGTGCCAATTATACATCGCCGCTTGTCTACACCTGCGCCTTTACTATGGCCGACTTGTCCTCTCAAAATTGCCAACAATTCATGACGCAAACGTTCAGCAATCCTGACCCCGTTTCCGAATTTCCCTACTGCACCATGTTCGCTTCAAACGGTAACGCGTTATTCAATCGCTGGACAGGTATACGTAGCCTAGGCATCACCGTCAATATGACCTCAGGGCTGGGTCCCGACAATGTGCAGGTGCAACTCTTTGACCATTGTAAGTAGGCCATTTGTGTTTGAATCGGAAATCACGATACTGAGACACCTCATAGCCGCCAACTACGTCCTTACAAACAAGTCCTGCAACCAATTAACTTCAGACCTTGTGTACCAAGAAGCGTGTGATCAGAACATCTACTTTATGTCATTGCACGAACAGCTGTTCACGTCCTTTACCGCTTCTATACATCAAGTCCTTGTTCAAAACGGTTGGGCTACCATTGGCGTCGGCAATCAATTCACCAACGAGAGCAGCATCGCGTCAAGCACGGAAAAGGAGCCATGGGGAACCGATCAGGTCATTTATGGATTACTGACCGTAAAGCCGGCTGCCTATGTGGTGCAAGTACAGCAAGATCAGGTAGGCGGACAGGCGCAAAGAAGATTGAACAAGTTGAACTGACCATGTCTGTTAGCGTACGCATACGATTCTAGCGGCCATGGGACTCTTGGGTGGTGCCTATGGTGTTTTGGCGGGTATATACGTTATCCTCTGGGGACAACCGTGAGTGACTCTCCTTGACGGGCATTCCCTTTTCTCAACGTCTATTCTCAGACATTTGCAACCCATTGGTGTGATTGAGAGGGTTAGCTCCTTCCTTGAATCTAGACTAAGAGGCCGCCAAATGTCAACATCACAAAGTCTTCCAAGCTACGCCGAGGTTGTCCCACCCATACACTCAAAGCGATCCAGCAACGATCAAATTCACCTGTTGGAAAATGCAGCTTTTGTACGGCACATGTCAGATGAAACCATACCCAACAGCAACTTGCGTGATCTCCATCAGAGATTACGAGTCGTTGAAACCGTCCTGGCCGATTTTGTCATTGATTTAGATAAGCTGAGTGACAAGAGTGCAAAGACTCGGTCATGATCGTCCATCCCTATCCATCACGCCATGTATACACATATCTATTTGTATACCACTCTTGTACATACCACATAATCTACCCATTGTTCTCCAGGCGCCAGATCCACGTGCATGACAAAATTTGATTTCATGCGAACATTCACCTTCCTGCCACATCGAAAACTCCTTTCTATCCGTTTCCTTCCTCTTAGCCATGTACGCTTCAAAGCTACTGTTGCTTGTCACCTTGTTGACCTTGCTTGCCGTGCAAGGCATCCACGCCTTTGATGATCAATTGTGGTTTGCTCAACACACCGATATTGCACAGGAGGATGAACGGGATATTATCTTGAGACGAGTTGAACCGTCAGACACCCTTTACGACATCATCGCAAAAGATGAGCACTTTAGTATTCTTGCCAAGATTGTGTCTGAAGATGATGTGCTCAAGAACGCTATCAATGATACGCGAGCTAATGTACTGTACAGTGATGTAGAGGGTGTCCATTGACCGTCTTGTTCTAGTTGACCCTTTTTGCTCCGACTGATGAAGCGTTCAAGCGATTGTCACGTTACGTCAAGCACAAGCCTTCCAAAGAGCGATTACAGGAAATCGTTCTGTACCATATCGCGATCCAGGAATATATGGCAAAGGAGCTTGCCCATCAAAGAGTGGTGCAATCCTGTCTCAAAGTCGACGGTAGGCTGTATTTACACGGTGCAAGAGAATTAGCTCTGACGTCTTTATTGTGCAGGATTGAACGGGAACAACCAGCGTCTGAGAGTCGGTGCTCTTTTTGGTCGAGTCTACATCAATTACGCCAAAGGTAAGCGCCGTCAACATACACGCCGAGTTACTCAAGATGTGCATCGGCAGTGATACAAAAAGATATCAAGGCCAGCAATGGAGTGATGCATGTTATACAAGCCGTCTTGCTTCCACCACACAACCTGATGACTACGCTTTTTATGTTTCCTCAACAGGCAAGCCAGTGTGCCATGATACTTAATCCTTTGCTCATGCGATCAGTAGTTTTCCACGCTGACTTCGGCATTGCAACAAGTGGACATTGCGAAAGACGTTGAAGAGGCTAAGGGAATCACAGTGTTTGCGCCTACGAATTGCGCGTTCGCAAAGCTTGGTTTCGGGACTATTCAACATTTGTTTGGACCTCACGGCAAAGAGGACCTGAAGAAGGTTAAGAACAGACCGGCCTGTCCACTTTTCTGTCTAACGCCTACCTTAGGTATTGGCTTACCATGTCGTACCTCATGCGGCTTATTCATCTGACCTGGCTCCACCGCACGGCGGACGACGTGGTATCAAGCACAGACATCTTGAGCTTGACACCTGGGAAGGCGGACATTTGAACATTGACGCGACACAATTCGGTAGCCTCTATCTACGCGTAAGTTTGACATAGTATTTGGAGTACATGTCTCATGAATTGTATCAATAGATCAAGATTGACTGCTCCGCCAAAGTCGTTTTTGATGATTTGCTAGGATCCAACGGTAAGCGCCATTTTTCACGTTTTATCCTCATGATCATTGATTATACCCTGAGTAGGCGTTGCTCACGTCATTGACCAAGTGCTCATTCCCCCGGAGATGAACAAGAGTGCATGGAGTAGTACTGATGATTTGCGTCACGATGTTTTTCCACAATTCAATTGACCTGTAACAATGTTGTCCATAAAAGGAAAGAGTCTTCCAATGACGTTTTCGTCGAACGTTTCTTCATGTCCACCAGGGTGCCATCAGCCAAGGAGAGAAAGCGAGACAAGTGTTGGCCTATTGTATTCACCGTTGTGGCCATAACTGATATACCCATGAAACCACCGGCAGGAAAGACGTACCCGAAGAGTTTTATCAAGGTTTTGCCGACCCTCACAGTTTTGCTCATTGTTGCCTATGTCTGGGCGGTGTACATTGTACTTCTTTGCGGTGAGTTGCGTTGGCTTGTTATCCTGCTTAGGTACTGATTTGAACATCAGCTCCTCTGATACGAGCAAATCAGATCACGAGAGGTGCTCTGTACTTGCTGTTCTGGCATCTCTTACTTGTCATATTCCTTGTCTGCTACTGGAGAGTCTGCAATACGCCTTCAGGATCAACGCAAGAGCTTAACACAGCTGATGCAGTTGAGAAAGCGGATGGTCAAGCCGAGAATGTCCGAGATAAGCCGAGGTCGAACTTGTCGATCAGCAATCGATGGTGCTTTGAATGTAACCGGGAAAAGCCCGATCGAGCTCATCACTGCTCGGTGTGCGGAGTCTGCATACTGCGAATGGATCAGTAGGTAGTTGTGCTTTGTTTTGCAAACGTGAACTCAATATTGCAATCTAGCCATTGCCCATGGTAAGCACAGCGCAGCCAGCACACTGCCGAGACAGACTAACAGACTTTAGGGTCATGAATTGCGTTGGTCACCACAATCAAAAGTACTTTGTGCAATTCGTCTTTTGGAGCAGTTGCCTGTCCACATTTGCCTTTGGGACAAGTGTGCGGTATTGGGTAGCCGACGGGAGATTGCCGAATCCGGCCTACATTGTCATGGTGGTCATGCAAGTATTCACGTAGTACCCTACCTGAGTATTTCTAACGCTTGACTCATAGTGCTGGTCTTTTCACTTTTGCTGTTGATCTCTTCACAATCGCTCACATTTACCAAACACTTCGCAACCTCACCACTATAGAAAATGCCATTATGGGTCGAGTCGATAAGCAGCATCGAAAAGAGCAAAAGGCACACAGGCCACCCATCACATGCAGCAGCACCAATGTCGAGCCCATACAATGCTGCAGCGATTACGGAGCAACCCGACATAAATTGGATCCAGAGGTCGCCGATCCACCGCAGCCAGTCGCCGATACCGCAACAGAATCGGACGTCGCCGCCCCTCCCCTCGGTGACGACTCTCGGACGGCTGGCACCAATGCAACTGTAGCCACAGAAGACCAACCAGCGCGAATGCCCGTCTTTCCCTTTACCTTGGAGGGTAAAACCATCTACGATCTAGGGCCGGCCAAGAATTGGCAACAGATAATGGGTAAGACCCCTTGGGGCTGGCTAGGCAAGTATACCCGGTACATATGTCATAAGGCACTTATCCCTGTCCCAAGTTCCCCTACACCCTACGCCAGGTGATGGTATCACCTATCCGGTCAATGAAGCTCGCTGTCGAACCTATTGTGAGCAAATGGCCAAAGCAGAAGACACGACCTCTATCAATGACACACCCCATTAAGCATCCGTACCACTTTTGTCAGTCTATATTCACATCGCTGCATATCCTAGTCTATACGTGTACTCTTTCTTGTACTTTAATGAGATCTGAAAAGATACCAAAGGCGGTGACAGCCGCACCAGCACCCGCGCCTTGAATAATCAATCCATTGGGGAATCGCTCGGTGGTGAACTTGATAATATTGTCGCTACCTTGAAGGGAAGCAAAAGGATGGGAAGCCGGATACTTGACCAATTTGACGCCGCTTCCACCTTGAGGATCCACCACGCCCACGTACCGCAAGACTTGCTTCTCTTTCAAGGCTTCTCCATTCAATTCAGCAAAGTGAGCGTCGAATTCGGGGAGTCGGTCCAGGAACTCGGAAGCACTAGCGACGGTTTGAAGAGCGGACGGGACAATGTTTTCGACTGCGAGTGTCTCCAGGGTTGCTGGCAAACCAATGGCACGAGCGCAAATCGTCACCTTGCGAGCCACATCCATGCCGTTCAAATCATCGCGGGGATCAGGCTCAGTGTATCCGAGCTCTTTGGCGACCGACACGATCTCGGAGAAGTTTTTGGGCTCCGAGGAAGAGAGGGAGGAAAAGTTGTTGAAGATGTAAGAGAGCGTGCCGGAAAAGATGCCTTCAATCTTGGTGACCTTATCCCCCGTCTTGACGAGATCGGTCAATGTTGCTAGAACCGGCAATCCTGCACCGACAGTAGACTCGTGGTATGCAAAAGGTCCATTGGCGGATCTGCTGAGCTCGACAATGGACTTGTAGAGGTTGAGGTCGCCAGAGAAACCTTTCTTGTTGGGCGTGACGATTGACAGACCTTGTTTGAGCCAGGAAGGGTAGAGCTCGGCGACGGAATCGGACGAGGTGCAGTCAATGACAACGCCATGATCCTTTCCAGCAGCCAGATAGCTGGCCAACCGTCCCAGATCGCTAGGCTCACCCGAATCGACCGCCTGTCGCCAGTCGGACGTGATGCCGGTGTATTGCTCATTGCTGAGGTGCATCTTCTTTGAGCTGGACAAGGCCACAATTCTAAGGTTACGGCTCGCTCCATGAGCTACCAGCTGAGCAATAAGCTCAGACCCAACCAAGCCAACACCCACAATACCAACGTTCACCATAGCAGAAAAGATGTAGATGAAGAAAGACAGAGATTTTATGCTCTATGCACTGTTCTAGAATCGGCTTGGTTTACAGGAAACACGAGCAGATCCGCAATGTTGACATGGTCAGGTCTACTAGCAGCAAAGACAATGATCTCGGCTAAGAGAGTGTAAGCATTCGACAAGGTGCACGAATTTGATCAGATCAGATCCAATCAAAGAGATCATGACTTACCAACATCTTGGCCGGTCAAGGGGTTCATTCCCTTGTAGACATTGTCGGCCTTGGCCTTGTCGCCGCTGAATCGCACGGTGGAGAACTCGGTGTTCACCAGACCGGGGTTGATCTCTGTCACGCGGACGGCAGTATCGACCAGTTCAAGGTGCAATGTGCGGGTAATGGCATCCACGGCATGCTTTGTGGCTACAGGTAGCATACTTAGTTATTCACTCAAGGAGCTGATCCATGACAACTTACCGCAATAAATACCACCTCCAGAGTAGACTTGCTTGCCTAGCGTAGGTTTAACGGTCATCAGCTACCCGTTCAACAACATCATCCTCTTCTTACCCGATACACTGCCAATGTTGATGACATGACCACGGTTTCTCGCCTTCATACCGGGCACAACCGCCTGAATCACATACATGAGACCATACACGTTGGTATTGAACATCTGATCGATGCCCTTGGGATCCACATCAAGCAACTTGTCTACGCCAACCACCATACCTATCCTTCCGATCAGTGCCATGCTACACGCCAGAATCATGGCGGTCATCCTGAGCTTACCAGCGTTATTGACGAGCACGTCCACTTCCTGAAGGTTCGCCGGAAGGGAAGCAAGAGCACGTTGCACCGCTTCTCGATCCTGCACGTCCAAACCAACCGTATGCACCGTCACGCTAGGGTACTTGCTACTCAACTCTTGCGCAAGTGCCTTGAGTTTCTCCTCACGTCGCGCCGTGAGTATCTACCCAACCACTCTTAGCGACAGGTCGCGCAAAAAGACGAAGGACTTACCACATGAGCACCAGCAGCGGCGAACTCGCGAGCCGTCGCTTCCCCAATACCCGCCGAAGCTCCCGTACTAGGTCCGTCAGCTCACTGCAACCCATAATCTCTGCACTTACATGAGCACAACCTTGCCTTCCAATCGATACATGCGGCCGAATTCGGCGAAAAGTGTTCTATTTATCAGTAACAAGAGCGCAGATGGCATCCGGTGTGATAAATGAGAGCCATTGAAGGATAAAAGCAGAGCATGGATCCATAGTGTGCTTATACCATGAAGCTTATCTACGGTTTGTTGGTGTTGATGATGGTAGCGACGGTGTTGGCGCAGTCTTCGTCCAAATCGGTGACGCCGTCGGGGACCACGACCACGACGGTGACAGCGACTCGATGTAAGTGAAGCAGCGTATAGTAGGCCTGCATGAACTTAGCTGATGTGCTTTCTAGCTGCGTAAGTTATCGTGTGCATGAACCATGAATGTAATATGTCTACCAGGACGTCTTCGGCCATTGCAGTCGCGCCAACCCACACATCCGGACGCTCGGGTGCAGCCTCTCTCAACGCAGGCGACATGGCATGGTTACCTTTGCTTGGTGCTCTGGCTGGCTTATGGGGCATGGGATGGATGTAGCTTTGGTCTTGTTCATTAGCTAGTATAAGCAAACCACCATTCAACAGTATTCTACAAGAATATAAACAACTTTTTGGACCGTCCGCCTAGATAGACTCTATCTATCGTAGGTCATCCTCCATGTCACTCCCACCAATGTCAATATCCTCGTCGTCATCGACCTCAATCGCTGATTGATCCGAGCTTGGCGCCGATATCGTCTTTGAGTGAGGGACATCGATTTTGACAGCTGCGGATGGGCCACGCAAACGATGAATAGGCGCACTTTTTCCACCCGTAGATCTTGGTGTGGCTGCCAAAGACCCACGTTGCCGGGTGTTGTGATAGACGGGTTCGGCTGAGCCGGTGTGGGCTAGCTTTCCCCCGTCCGTCTTTTTGCGCATCACCAGCCTTTCTTCATCTGTCTCTTTGACATCATCATTGTCGGAGATGGCGTGATGATAACGAGGTTGCCGGTGTGAATGATGCGACCTTGTCTCGGTCTTGCGATGAGACCAGGGTTTACTATGGGGCTTACCCTTCTTTGCGCAAACACGCGTCTTCGCTTTCCGCATAATCTCGTCAATGTCAACGCTCTCTCGCCTATCGATGGCTAGCATGGCTCCCTGTCGAGCCCTCCGCATGCGTTCGCGGACTTCTTCAACCTCCTCATCGGTATCCGTGTCAATGTCCACGCCTTGAAGACCTTCAGAGAGTTCATCCAAGTCAGAATCGCTCTCTGAGGCACCGCCAGGATAGCCTATAGGCGATGAAGCAGCGGTGCATACAAGCATCACCTTTTTGCTTGCGTTCTCGTTGTCGACGACCTTGTCCCCATCCTTCAGACAGCCAAATGTTCCCCATACCGGTGCCTTCAAGGCAAAGTCACCTCGGAGTCCGCTCCTCGCCATCTTGTGGCCAGCCAGCTGGACGGTCTCCATGCAACTCACCCCAGGATCGTCTCGAGCCAAAGGATGACTGGCGAAGTAATCTGTAGATGTTGGTGAAGTTAGGGGTGTCTGGAGCTGATATGGGCACACAGTCACCATCCCTTCGACCGGCGTTATTGCGTTGGTCGAAGTGGCGAGTGCATACTCCTCCGGTAGATCACTGGGGAACCATTTCGGCAGGAGGTCGGGTGACAAGAAAGGACCCAACTTGTGATTCATGGAGCACGTGGACGCTAGAGCTTGCGCGCGATGAAGAGGGATCCAAGTACCGCAGAGAGGTGAATCCGGCTTGCGCACCTTCTGACGGCCAACCTCCAAGCTGAGCACAATGCTTCGTTCTGATTCGGATTCAATCCCTCCAGCTGCCAACAGCGTTGTCGCATGGACGTAATTGGTGTCGAGTCGACGCATCAAGCGTAACTGTGTTGGAAAACCATTGGAAGGAGATAGAGTGGCCAAAAATACAGGAACTTTGTCGACAATCGTGAGACAAATATCGGGAACGGTGGGAGCAATGGTCATGAGCGGAACAATGTCCGAGGAGAGAGCCAGCGCTTGTGATAGGGCTTTCGGAGAGGCGCAAGAGGAATTCGTGGTCGCGCCCAATGCAAGAATGCCCAACGAGGATTTGATGTCTTCCCGGGTAGACTCCAATGCTTCCTTTGACTTATGTACACCAGCTTCGGTGAGAGCCGAGATGACGGAACTGAGGTTACCGCTCCTCACACTTTGCATTAGCGACGCGACGACTTGATTATCGGGACCCAGACAAGTCGAGAGATTGGCAATTATTTGATTCGCCAAGTTAATGATCGAAGATCGATCACCTTCTGGTTTCACTTCGTCTGCAGCTTGAGCAAGTGTCGCCACCATGGCAGGTCCACCGTTCTGGTTGTCGTTCAGAGCAGAAGCCGGATATTTTTGATCAAGGGACATATCACCTTCCTCGAGCTTGATGAACTTGGATTCGTCGACTTCCGCAATGGCGTTCTCGATCAGTAAATCAGCCAATTCAGCTGGTTCCTGCTCTTGCATGTGCGGCTGCGACGATGACCGTGAGCTATCAACACATACAAAATCGGTTTCGAGTTCGACACTTGTCACCATGGTGTCCGGACTACAAACGCCGGCATCATCGCTCGTATCTTGAGTCATGGAATCAAACAAGACACCTAGATCGCCGCCAGCAGACGCAAGCTCGTCTTCCTCACTTTGATCCTCGATGCGAGCGAGGAGATAGGATTGCTTCGCATCCATACGACCCCAGAACAGATCGTAATTTTGAGACAATTTCGATGGCCCATTCAACATGCTTCGTGGCGAAACGGGTGTACTCATGGGAGGTGCACGGGGGGCTTTGGTTGAGGCGGGACCAAGATCAAGGGCCGAGATCTGAGACCGGGCAAGGCTAGGGTCTGAGACGGAGCGTTTCCGGGTCACGTATGGCTTCGAGGAAGGTTCTGGTCCCTCCAGTGCGGTCTCGTTGCGATCCTGCTCAAAAACGTTTGGGAAAACATTAGGCAGGAGCTCCTGATCGGTGGTGAGGGAAAACGGAAGCCCAAATGTGGACATCTTTCGGTCGGGCAAGGCTGATTTGGTGGGAATAGGGGAGGAAGGAGCGCTGACAGTGTCCTTCGCCTTGTGAAAGGGTGAGCGAACAGTGCCAACATCATCACCAGCCGGCATGAAGTCGGGACCTTCGAGAATGTCCATGTCGTCTTCGTCTTCTCCGTCATAGTCATCGATACAATTAACACTGAGCTCGCGCTCGTCTTCGGAGCTACTGTCGCCATCGGTCTTTAGAGACATCGTCCCACTAATAACATCAATGTCGACTTCCTCTTCGGACGGATACTCTAGGTCGGACAAGGCAGCGTCGTTGTCGGAAGTGTACGAAGGCTCACGGGAGAGATGTGATGTTGGAGGTGACAAGGTGGCATCGTTTAGGAGATCAATGTCGGAGTCAGCGGAAGAAATTGAAGATGGGGATGAGGCTGGAGAGAGCTCTCGACGACTTCTATGAACCATGCCGTCGGGCTTGAACTTGGCATGTGTGTGTCCCCGATGTAGGTCCGCATAGTGGGATGAATGGTATTGTTTGGTTGGATCGATATCACCTATCGAGTCTCCTCGAGCGTGAGAGCGCGTAGAAATGCCATAAGACTGATCTGACTGATCGCCTCTCTTGATCTGCGTGCTATTGCATTTTGGCCGCTTTGTAGGGACGGGATCTTCCATCTTGACACCAGGACTTGGACGCTTCAAGCAGCTGAGCTTTTGGTATTCGGCCTCACTCATGATTGAGTACTGAATCTTTCGTGCGTGAGCATCATTCACATGCTTGACAAGAATGGGAGGCCGAGAATGAGCGGCAGCGCGCTTAAAGTGCTGTGAGATACGAGACGACACCGTGGCAAAAGGCGTAGCTCCTCTGTAAAAAAGAATTCAGACATGTCAACGAAATTCAGGCTCCAGAGCCACCGCTGCTTACCCAAGTGTAGCAAAGCCATGCTGCATGATCGCAATGGCCAGTTGTCTGGGGGATGCCGGTATATTGTCCATCTGCATCAACGCTCGTAGGATAGCACTAAACACCTTGTCCCTGGCATCATCGGAATGAACATGTGGAGGAAGTGGAGGAAGGTTTTTCGGATTCACAATGACGGGCGGTATATTGGCGGATGGTGTTGGCATCTTTTGCTTGTGTTTACTATCATCCCGTTGTTCTGACGAACGTTGTCGTCGGTGTCGAGCATACCCTGTCGTTACGTAGTCGCGATGATATGCTGGCTCATGATGCTGTGATCGTAAACTGCCGGCGTATCTCGCAGTGACAGGCATGCTTTACCCACTCTCCGAGTCCGCAATCACAATCAATGACAATGCTGTTAAGGCGGAGACAGGAGCAATGATGACCATTGGGCAATCAATGTCCAATAATCGCGTCCTATTACTACCGATCCGAACCTACCAATTGCCGAATCGATCCACACACCAACCAGTGACGTCCAAAGACAACGACGTCAAGGGTATTCCCACAAGAGCAAAAAGAGAGAGAGAAAGCTGAACCTTCCGGCGTGTGACGAGAATAAAATTTTTTTTTCTTTTTGGTGGAAGGGGCGTGGGGTCGAGTGTGTAAGTTGTGCATGCTGTAGAATGCTTTAAAGTTTGACAGGATTGACATTCAGGGAGGTGTTGTGTCTATGACACTTTCTGCACACGTGGACAGTGAGGGTCACTTTATAAAGTATCCCCTCGGGGCGATTGGTCAAGTGATGGATGATGATCTTTCCGATGACATCAAAATTTTTTTTCAGAGTCCGATGGAATGACGCTGCTGAACACTGGAAGGAAAGGGAAGGATGGCTGCGGATTAGACATAAGAGTGGAGATATCATGGGCAAGGGCAATGGTATGACGCTGGTCTATGGGTAGGAAATAGGATAGGATCTGGGACCTTGTTGTTATTCAATTATATGCAAACCTATGTCGATCCATGTAGAGTAGCGGGGCTGTGAGATCTCGGATAGACTTGCATGGGGTCATTGTTCGGGCATGTGGCTTTGTATGGAGGCGGCTGACGCCTTGTCCTCTTTGGCTTCATTCCACTGAGTCATGATGTGAAATATACCTTGACATCTCCATGGTCTGGTGTATATACTATGTAGTCTTGCTCTACGGTTTAAGGCTTATGACCATTGTTTCATCCTAGGTATAATGAGAATTAATTAACAATGCATGTTTGCATTTTCAAAAAATGGTAATCCTTTTAGCACAACATCACAAGACAACCATTGCCGAATCATGGGGATGCCAAAAAGGTCACAGACCCTTTTTACTGAGGCATGTATTTACAACACGCCTGGGGCTATTTTTTCCCTGGTTGATCCCATCGCCTGGGTCTTTAATGAATACCCAACAATTCCTTGATCATGGTGACGGCAATAATGGTGGACACCTTTTGAGCTCTCGTATCCTTCAAAGAGATCCAACATCATGAAGTCGTGAACGATGCCCAAGCAGCGAATGGCAGTAACATCGACACCGGCTTGAATCAATTTGTGTGCGTAAGACTCGCCTCCGTCACGCAAGACGTCAGCTTCACCGGTAATGATCAAGGCAGGCGGCAAACCTGCCAAGTCTTGCACACTCGCATTGAGTGGACTGGCATAGATCTCGTTTCGTTTTGCCTTGTCGGGCAAATACTGGTCCCAGAACCATTCCATAGCCTTCTTTGTAAGGAAATACCCTTGAGCGAACTGGTTGTAGGATCCCGTTTCGAAATTTGCATCGACGACGGGATAAAACATGACTTGGCCCAAAATCTTGGGGCCATTGTCCTTTTTGCACATGATGGCCAACACGGCAGCCATGTTTCCACCGACACTGTCGCCAGCGATGACGATGCGTGAACCGTCCAGCTTCTTATCTCGTCCACGTTCAGCCGTCCATTTGAGAATGGTATAAAATTGGTTGATGGCGATGGGATACTTGGCCTCGGGAGACAAATCGTAATCGACAAAGACGGCAGCAGCGCCAGTCTTCTGGACCAGATCCTTGACCAGTCTGTCATGGGTGTGCTTGTTACCCATCACCCATCCCGCACCGTGACAATAGAAAATGACGGGCAAGATGTTGTTGCTGCCTTTCGGACGGGTGATGCGAACGGAAATGTTTTCAATCTTTGTATCCTCAACGTCGAAATCGGCATCGGATTGTTTGGCCTGCAGACTAATGAGGTTGTTTCTCGCCTCTTGAGGTGTCAACTCGTAGATTGGCTTCGCCTTGTTGGTCGTGTCGATAAATTTTTGCACGGCCGGTTCAAAAGACAGAGACGACATTTCGGAGGACAAGTGTCGGATTTACTCCCCGCACGTGTACCACGGTCTTTTTATAATCTTCTTCATCACTTACGCCGACACGCTTCTATCAAATGGATGATGAAACGCATAAATCCTCGTTTACCGCTAGATAAGAAAGTGAATGCGAACGTAGCTGCGGTTCCATTCTAGACAACCCATTAATGCCACGAAGGTACTCGATTCCCCATGAATGGTTACCAGAATTTCCGATAGTCAAGTGTTTCATTGTGTGGACAAGACGGTAAGGGCTTTCTGCGCGAGGTATTGATCTCATACGTCAATGATAAGGATACATGGGTAGAATGCATTAATTGAATAGAAGATTTCATTTCTGTCCAGAGCCATGGATAGCAGGGAGAGGGGAGTGGAGACAAGATGGCCAGAGCTACTCCCTCCACGAATTCGATCCGACAAACACAATGCCTATTCACCTTTTCTGTGTATAATTTGCAACCATTAGAATTGATCATTGGGCTTCCAAATCTAAGATGAAGTACCAGGTCCAAGATACAATGTACCCTGTAATTTGGACCTGGCGTTCATGGACTGAACTAGATCGGCACTGCCTCGGCATTGCATTGTGTACAAGGGCTTCGTGCAGAACACAGTCCCTGTGTTCCAGATACCGTTAGTTCGGTCCTGCCGATGCAAGGATTCCACGTTTTCTGAAAGTGATGTCGGTCCAGACCATGGATTATGCCTTACGGACGGCACACCGACGCACTGAAGTGTGCCGTCCAAGCTTTGTTTATTCGAAATCTAGTTTAAATTGTAACTACAGATTATACTTTTGATTGGCAAATACCCGAAAGCATGCTCATAGGCGTCGTGGCTATGGCAAGCAATAAAGTGCTCTGTGTATCCGTGCATGTCATTGGAGTCACTTTTAGAAACATCGAACTGAGTTCGTTTTGACCCAAAGGCCAGCAGGACGGGCCAAGACATATCTATGCAAATGCCACGGCCAATATCGTCCTTTTCATGGCTTCCATGACTTGGACTCTAAAACTGTACAGAGCCTTATTCTGTCCGCAGACCGGATAATCGAGCGACATAAACCCGACATGTATGGCTTGACTATATATACAATGAACGACATCCACATTGGTATCGTCTATAGCGCAGTACCACGCTCAAGATTATCCCGAATCTCCTTGGTGTATTTGTCATAGAATCGGGCCACCTTTTTGTTGAATATACGGTTCTTCTCGTTGATCCATGAAATATCGTCATCCCCGCGTTCAGCACGTTTGCGGCTGCGATTGAGACGGGTCTCTTCTTGCTTTTTGGTGTCATTGACGAGGCGATCAATGGCTTCTGCCGGTGGTTTGTCGGATGGGTCGACAATACCCAGAGCATTGACGCCTGCCTTCCATGATTCAAGAGCCTCCGATCCTGCGGCGCCACTCTCTATAAATTTCTTCATCTCATTGTATGTCTGAATGTCGGGCTTCATCTCGCGCGTAAGTCGTTCGTACTTTCGGTGAGCAAGTTGATTGTAATCTGTGAAGCCAACTTCTGCCCGAGATTCCTTTTCCTCCTGTCGCTCCTTCCAGCGCTCCACTTTCTCTGCACTCCAATTCCAATACAAGGACCGTTCGTAATCTCGGCCAGCATCCAATGCAAGCTACATGAATGAGTTGGGCCTAGCTCGTGGGGTGTGATTCGACAACTTACCTTCTTGTCCAATAGTTCTTGAGCTTGCTGTCGCTTTCGTTCTAACCGTGCTTCCTCGCGCGGATTCTCCTTGCTCTTTTGATATTCCTCATTTCGATCACGTCGATTCCCATCTTCCACTTCCGTTTGCTAAGGTAGCATATCAGTACACGATGCCATAGGTCCTGCACCAGGGGCGCTCTTTTGCCTTACCCGTCGCTTCTTCAATGCCTCCAACCTTTTCATTCGATCTGACAAGCTGCTTGTGCCTTTAGCAGTAGCCGTTTCAGCTACCTGTGAATCTGGCTTGGTCTTCATGGTTTTCTCTTGGTCCGTCGTCGTTTCCACCGTGGGAGCCTCTTGATGCGTCGCCTTTGTCGCCTTTGTCGCCTTCTTGCCTTTGGGTGGCATACTTAAAGTGGACCAAATTGTGTGACGTGTGTGCTTTTTAGCGAAGGTTGCGCTGCAGAACACGGTAAGCAAGCGAGGCAGCAGAATGCACTTGGCTGCAGGCATGCAGCGTATGATAATCTTTGTCTGACATGACTTGAACCATTCTAGACATACTTTGCTTCGAGATGATTACAGATAACCAACTCATGTTCCTTGCCAATTCTCTTGGCGTCATCACGATGGTGCTCGTGGTTGTCTATCACTTTTTGTCAGTAAATACTAAGAAGAGCGTACGACTCCACTAGAAGCGCACCAGTGGGATGCTCTATAGTACAGTGAGACTTACGACATTGCATGCGAATATCCATCAAAAGACGGCAAGTGGTGGGTTTACATTAGAGACCGGATAGCGATTTGTCCATGGGTTTCTTGCATGTAAGAATGTCGCATGTACCATATATATCATCAACATCAATGTAATGCAGTGCATTGCAACCACTTTTGTCCGCCCTTATCCCCATCTTCATACCTTTTAATATGTCATTGAAAAGGTCCCGGCGGACGTTACTCGAGCTCAAATGCATGCGTTAATAGTAGCTGTGCCTCGTTTTCGGTGCGTGGAAGCGCTTGAAACCATTGCGCCAATACTGAGATCCGTACCATTACAGAAGCCGCGTTCTGCCCGTGCGCGCTGTAAATCTTGCAATCGCTCTCGGCACTGTAATCCGGCAACAAGCAAATAGTACCAAGAAGGAGACAAGTGTTGTCATCTATCACCGCAGACAGTCGGCACTAAGGCAGGCTTGCAGGTAAG
This sequence comes from Bifiguratus adelaidae, assembly GCA_002261195.1. Lineage (NCBI taxonomy): Eukaryota > Fungi > Mucoromycota > Endogonomycetes > Endogonales > Bifiguratus > Bifiguratus adelaidae. Next base: position 50,885 of record MVBO01000081.1, read on the forward strand.
CCGAATACAGTCACATTCTCAACAATGGTTTTTGCAGTGGTAAAAAAGACCCACCATCGTCCAAGGCTCCATTGCACAATTCATTATAGACATGTTATCTTCTACGCACGTCCTTCATACCTCTCTATCCACCCATTGTCGTCTTTGTGTCCAAAGGCACGTTTTGCGCATGGACCATCCCAATGTCATCATTGCCCAAAAAAGGAATCCACGCGTTGCAATGAGCCCTTGATAAGGACTAGGCGGGCAAACACCTCTTGGGCATGGCTTTCGTCTTACCCAAGCTGCTCTACGCAGCCTACTATATCCAGATGGGTAGCGCTCCCATGTACTTGCCCTTGTTCTACGACCAAGGCTTGGCTTTGGCTTCGTCGCAGGTCGGAGCGCTCCTGGCGATCGCACCCTTCATACAAGCCTTTGCTTGCCCCCTATGGACGCTGGTGGTGGACAAGAAACCCCATTGGCATGGGAGAATTATGGCGCTCTGTGTTTTAGTGGGTGGTGCCAGCGTTTCTATCCTGATGTTTTTGCCTTCTTGGCTCCATATCAAGCAAACCAGATCTGGCAAGCAGGATATCAGTGGCGCGGAAGACAATGCGCAGACGACGACGATGGTGATTGCTTGTGGCCTTGTTGGAGTCTATGCATTGTTTGCATTGCCTGTTGCAGCGCTGATAGACTCTGCTGTACTCAAGATTCTTGGTCCTTACAAATTGCTTTATGGTAAGCATAACGAAGAAGTGGCTGAAATGGATGCATTGAGTGCTGAGACTAGACGCTAGGCAACCAGCGTTTGTGGGGATCAATCGCCTGGGGCTTGACGGTCTTGACCGTTGGTCTTTTGATGGGTTGGACCAACAATAACCTCGCCATGGTGTTTTATGTTTATGATGTGGGCTGTATCCTCTTTTGCTGTTTCGCTGTCTTTACGCGATTCGATACCAAGCAAGACGTGCTTATTTTTGACGTTGAAGGGGACGATTATGACGAGGTGGCCTCCCTTCTCAGACCCGATGACGAAGCTAATCTCAAATACCAACGATACCTCGAGGAGCAACGTCAGAAGCTCAAGGGATCCATCCGGAATGGAAGTGTCTTTTCGACGAGGACCTATGGCAGTCGCGCGTCCATCTATTTTCAGGAGCCAGAAGCCACGATTGGTTCTTACGGAGCAGTGCAACATACCCACCTCTCCCCGGAAGACGGGGAGCATCCTGCGTCCTGCGCTCATCCTTACGACCAAGATTACCTGGCCGTTCACCATCGACCGTCGGAAGAAACGGAATCTACTTTGCCAGATTGGTCTCCAGGTCAGGAGAGTATCAGCACGGCAAGCTTCCGTGGAGGACATACGCGACGGATATCCATCTTGTCCATCACCCCCACATTGCGTGACGAAGTGGATGCCTTCATAGACGACCAACATGACATCTATCCTACTCTCGGACTCGCCCTTTCACGTATACCCTCCCTCGACGCATCCATGGGTGCTCTTGCTCTTCCCGCTGAACTCTCCTCTCGACGCACCGCCTCGATCAAAGACTCCATGTCCATCATTATGCATCCTCAGGAAGATACACCCGCGGGCCGAATTTCCGTCTTTTTGTTCCTGGCCATGGTCTTGGTGTTTGGAACGACCTATGCGATGATCAACAATTTCCTGTTTCTTTACATGGTGGATCATTTGAAGGCGGAAGCCGTCTGGTTAGGATGGACAGGTGAGTCCCCATGTCTGATGACTGTGACTGATGCTTTGTGCCTGAAGGGCCTGTATCGGGCATCTTGGAATTGACCATGTTTTGGGGATCTCGAGCGGCAAGTATAATCACCGTTTGCACCCTGCCTTCTTGTTCATTGTCTCTATTAGCTCCAGAAGCGCTTTGGCGCCACCAAACTCATCGTCCTCGCACATGTGCTCACCATTCTTCGATGTCTGGCCTATACGGTACTAGCTCCCAGTCAATTGACCTCTAAATGTGCAGCGCTCGGACTTCAAGCAGCTAATGGTAAGCATCCAGCCTGACTTGTGCTTGGCTAGAACGCTAAAGAGTTGTAGGTATTGCCTACGGACTTTTGTGGTCTACGGCGGTGAACGAGGTCGATACCTTCTTTCCACCTCACCAACGTGCCGTAGCCCAAGGTATCCTGGCCGCCCTGTTTGCCGGTTTAGGCGCTGGATTGGGCAGCTTTGTAGGTGGGTGGGTCTACGGACTCGGTGGTGGAGTGGCATTGTATCGGGTGGCGGCCGGATTGGCGAGTGCAAGTTTGACCTTGTTCCTGGGACGCACCATCCTGTGAGTCACATTGTATATAGTCTTATAACTCGTGCGCAAACATGTTCTAGCATGATCAATAATATACAAGGACAAGCATTTTACAGGCCATAAACTCATCCTCTGTTCAACAAGACTTCCACCGCTCGACTGACATCGTTTCTGGCTTGTTGCAAGGCGCTCGTCACTGCTTCTTCGGGTTGATCCGGAAACATGGCTTGCAGCATGGAAATTTGCTCGGCGGTGGGAGGCGTGTTGGTGGGGGTTGGAGAGAGATTGACATCCTCGCGGGTCAAGGATGGATCCGTGGTATCGGAGATGGAGTTGAGAAGCGACTGGACACGACCTCCAGACCGACGATTCCGTAGTCCGTCGATCGCTTCGACTCGCGCGGAACTCGTACCAAAACCACCACCGCGTCGTCCCTCCCACGTGGGAGCCGTACTCCTTGGTGGAGGAGAGGAGGCGAGAAATGGCCTTAGGTAACGAGATGCCAGTCGTTGCAGGACCAAAGGAAATCGCCATTGCTTGATGCTGGCAATATCCGAGCGGTACATGGATCCCGCAATCAGACCGCAAATCGAAGGCACAAGCGAGTAGGGGAATTGCATCAGAATAAGCTGAAACATGACCATGAGTACACGCGCAAGACATCGTTCCATTGGGAATAAGCTTGTTCCTTACCTGACCAGCCATCAGATACAGATACATCTTGTCATCCAGATTAATCCCCAGAAACTTGAATCGATAGGTGACAGGAATCAGTCGGTGATATTGATACAAGAGTGCATAAATGAAGGCAAACCTAGCTTTCCGTTAGCGCACTCTTTCTTAACCCTTATCCCATACTCACGGTCCAGCCGGTATATACCGCAATCCAACCCCACGAAGCGACATTAGGGCACCCAATTCAAGGAAGGTAGAAATCACCGACGACACAAATACAAATGCCTAGAAACCATGAATCCAAGCCAAACCACCTATCGCCAGACTTACCGCATACTTTCTGCTTCCATAGAGCCGCTCAATAACCCTTAAGTGGTACATGACCATACCACCCACAAACAATTCGCCCGAGTTCGCAAAGGCAATCTGATGCGTCAAGAGTCGGAAATACTACGCACCGCTTAGGCATCAACCCCGTACCTATCCCTGCGGACTCACCTGATGGTACTGTGTCAAGTGTGGAACAAGCTGTAGATGCAACAGTGGTTTCCAATGGAGCAGGGATGCCAATAGGGAACAGCTTCCCATGCCCAAGAGCAGTAGCTTCGACACGGGGGCATGACTGAATCCTAAGGTCCAGGTGTGTTATATCTCTTACCTGGAGTGGAAGCACGCACCATTCACCTACCTGCTGGTCCACTCGACTGCATAATGTCGACAGTGTGTGTGAAAAGGTGAAAAGGTGGGTGGCAATTCAATCAAATGCACAAGGTGAGAAGAGAGAGATCAAATGTGTTCCATGGTGTGTGCTTTATTGAATAGATACAGTAGCCAGAGTTTTGCAGGTCGAGGGGCTTAAATAGAACAAGATCTTAGGCAACCAGGCCAGAAGGTGTACCAGCACCTGATGCAGCTCCTGTGGACCAACCTCGCATCGATGGAGATCGGGTCGATGATATCAGGACTCGTCTCCAACCTGAACCTGCAGATGCTGAAACATGGGATGACAAGTCGCCTTCGTCATCGGTTGCATATCGCAAGTCGTGTTCATCCAGGTCCGTCAAGTCGAGGCGCAACGCAGGCAAGGAGGGTTGTTTCTTGAGCGATTTGATGGGCACGGTAGTCACGGGTACAAAGAGGGAGGTCCGGTTACCCGTCACCGTCGGCGCAGACGGAAGGGTGGATAAACCCGCTGGCGTGTCACATACCGAGGTTCGCTTGCTCTTGCTCGCGGTCAGTGCAGCAGCTCCGGTCGGAAGATGGTAGCCAGAGCGGGTATTCAGCTCGACCGACTTGGCGAGAGGTGCCTTCTTACCCGCACGTCCCTTGCGTCGACTGGATATGGGCAAGGTGGTAGAGACCTTGGGTGCGGTGTCTGGACGACCAGCAAAGAGGCAATGGACGCGTTCGGATTCGTCGTTCCAATGAGCCGCACACAGCTTGTACTCGTAGGGCACAAAGACGCCATCTCCCTTCTCTACGATACGTCCTCGCACGACAAAACTGTCATAGAACGGACCACCGCAGAATGAGCATGTGCGATGGGAGACAAGGTAATCTTTGATGTCGTCTGCTGTGGCTGCCAAGATGGGAAGACTGTTTCTCACAATCGTTCGGGCACACACCTCCTTCAGACTTGGAGGGTTGTGAGCAATCTCGTGAGAAAAGCTTTCCACCAGTGGACAATCGTCCAATCGCAGTCGTCGAAGATACTGAAGACGAGACACTTCGGCTGGTATGGTGCTCAAGGCTGTGTTGGACAGATCAAGTGTGACCAGGGAGGCGACATTACCCATCTCTTGGGGCAACTGCTGCAGGTCGGCGTTGTCGTTCAACAACAAGGTCGTCAGCTTGGTCAAATGTCCAATGCCGGCCGGAATAGTGACGAGTCGATTGTGAGAACAGTCGAGTTCCACCAAGTTTTTGAGGTAGGAGATGGTGTCGGGTAGTACGGTGAGGTTGTTGTGAGAGAGATTGAGGGTAGTGAGATTTTTAAGATATCCAACCGTGCGCGGTATAGACATGAGATCGTTGTTGGCCCTGAAAAGGTGATGATCATTGAGCAAAGAGGGCAAGAGCATCGAGAGCCGATCCACTTACAGATTCAAAACACGCAGCCCAGAGAGCAAGCCGATATTTCGACTCAACTTGACGACCTTGCGGCCTTCAAGATCGATCACCTGATCGTTCACCTTGGTCTGGCCGGGGGAATGAGGGGATCCTTGCGCATACTGAAAAGCGCGGCGCACGGCTGGGTGAGCTCGGGCAAGATGTGGTGGTGGAGGGTCTTCGGGATTATGTGCACGGGAAGGAGGCGTTGCAAGGCGAGGCAACCCGGCAAGAACTTCGGAACAGGTCACTCTTCGGGCGAAGGGAACGGAGGCATTTTCATCGACCTCCTCGAAATCAGGCTCTGTCTCGGCCGCGAGCATTTCCATCGTCGAGTCCAGAGGCGTCAACTCTGTGCCTGTTGTACGAAGAAGGGTGGGTATCAGCGCCGAGGCTGCAGTAGGGACCGATGGAGAGGTGTGATGAGAATAGGGTAGCGAGAAATAGTCTTGCTGAGCTTGAAGGGACGTGTAGTCGCTCACGGCATCAGCCGTATTGGTGCGAGCCATCGGTGAGTTTGGTGCTGTGGACTGAGGTAGGAGATCGGCATAGTAGGTTTGATTGATATAATGGAGATCGGAAAGAAAGCGTAAATGAGCGTCATGGGAATTGTCGGGCATCGATAGGGGGGTCTCTGCTATAGGCGTAGGAGCGTAGGACATGTTTGCCTTGGTCCTGAGCGACTCCTGATCCGAGGTCGAGGACGATGCCCTTGCGCGACCGTACGACCAGACATCTCCCCCGAATCCCGAATCCTGTCGCTCCTGTTGCTTGGCAAACACACCCGATAATCTCGAATTGACGCCTGTGTGTAGCGCTTGCTGACCCATGGGCTCCTTACCCTTGTGCGTATAGAAAATGTGAGGTAAGGCATCGGGAGACGAAGGCTGGTAATTGAGGCCATAGTGATTCGGGTGTAAGCAAGGCGTCCCGGGCCGAGACCGAGGTGTCGAAGGATGCACGGACGTGCCCGACATGGTTGTGGACGTTGTCCCACTTCGAGACCGAGTCGTTCGCTCGGGAGTTCCATCTCTGTCATCGACAAAAGCCAGCGCATACCGAGTATGCACCTTGGACAAGCGCTGTCCCATGCTCCGTGTGTGTGAATATATATATAGATATATCTCGACAGACAGAAAAACGTCAACCAAGCAGGAAAACCTTTCAAAAGCGGTTTTCTATAAACACACCCAATAACTGCAGTCTATATCAATGGTATGTGGACTGCTAATCCTCTCCTCGAGGTAAAGGAGAGAGAGAGGGAGATGAGCACCAAAAGAAAGGGCACTGTGCTGTATTCCCCATAAGCGCTAAACCTTTTAGTCTAGATGCAGTGGATGTCACATGAGCTGAAACAGTCGCATGTGTTGCAGGGGGGGCGCGGAAAGGAGGAAAAGCGGCTCTGCAGATAACTTCACACCATTGGACAAGGAGCATTGGCCATTGGGCAGTTAGCATTGGGGAATACTCTGCAAGGCCATGGAGTGGATGGCTGATGACCATATCGATTCATGCCAGAGACCGCTATGGAATGATTGGCAAGTGTTGACAAGGCCGGGGCGTGCGCACCGCCAAAATAACAGGGTTTCGAGAGAGCCCGAGGAAGCAGAGGGATCCAGACAAGAAGGTCTCACTCGCTTTCAGGTCGTCGAGGCTTTTAGTTCATACCATACAGAGCCGGAAGCCGGCGTGTGGTTATGTGTGGTGTGTGTGTGACAAACCACTGCGACAAGGTCCCAGATAATCTGATCGAACACTGTTCGGTTTCAGTCAGTGTATGGCTTATATGTCTAGCGGAGCCTTACATGGATGCATTGCCCCTCCCCCCAGACCACATGGGCATGGAAAGAATGCATGTCAATCATTTAGTATGTAAAACCGAGGGTCGATCGTGCACCATATTGGTGCGCGAGCCCTTTGCCCCTATTTTTTCTAGATGCATTTTCGGCCCGTCCTAATAGTTCGCTCTGAGGTGTTCCGATAGACTGGCCCTAGGATCATCATGAATGGCATCCAGGGCACCAATAAGAATGATACTAGAAACAGCATCGGCCATGCGAGCTCCTGTCGAAACGCTAAATGGATGAAATCAGGGATGCAAGTTTGGTTGTAAAGGGACCATGTCGCAGCCTGAGTTTCGATTGAACATTTTGCAGCGTTGGTTGGTACCCCTGCCCTCTCCTCCGCGGGGGCCTCGACTCGGCATGACGTCTTGCCGTCAGGATTAAATACGTTGTGGCCAAATAAATGTCATGCGGACAAGACTTGGTGGGTCGGGACAAAAACCTGTCCGTCGCCTTCGTGTGCCCATGTACCACCTCGCTCCTTGCATCTCCCGGGTCATTGACATCACCTCGAGCCGTATGCCTTTCCCATCCCGATCCCCAACCCCCCAGCCTAGCAATATCATCGGGCCCGGTGAAAATTGCAATCGACTTGCCCAATTCTCGGCCCAGAAAAAACCCCCGACGTGCCCCTTCTACTGTTTAACGACGTGGCCCCCCCCTTTCTCTGGACATTCGCAATTAAACCCAAAAGAGCTTACCCCTTTGTCCAGGACCAATTTGGACCTCCCTCACGCGGCACATCATATTTCTGGTCGTCTCGAGGCTTTGTCTACGCCCCCAAATCAAGCTCTCGTTGTTTCTCTCTTCTTTTCTCTTTTTTAACTTGTCACCTCTCTTCTCTCCTTGTGTCTCTCTCTCTCACACACACACACCTCTCTTGTCGCATTTTATCTCGCTCTCGCTCATCGTCGTACTGCCGTACCACACTCGATTGCCTATTCCATTTCGGTCCAACGTCGACATTCACTCACTTTCTCTCGCTCTCTCTTTTTAGCACGCTTGTTCCTGGTCACCTTTTGCGCGCCTCGACATGTTGTCTGCCGCGCACTCGCCCCTTGGCACACCCTCCCCCGTATCGTCCCCGCCACCTGACGCCAACGACTCCCCCGACTGGCGTCCGCATATTGTCTCGGGGCAAAAGAGCAAGATCAAGAAGGCTAAGTACTCGACCTCCCTGGATCCCCGCGGTTACATTCCAGGTAGGTCATTTGTTATTGACATGCACCCCACCTGACCTTATGTAGTCTACGAGTACAGCATCAACGCACAACCCATCATGTGGGATCGAGAGTCAGGTAAAGCACATGGTCAACACAATGGCGGCTGAGATTTCTATTTATGGTAGGCTACGTGCACTTTACGGGCATTTGGAAAGCTCTGGGCAACTCCAAGTCCGATATCGTCAAGATGGTGGACTCGAATCCCAATATCAAGGTCAAGAAGATACGCGGTGGATTCCTAAAGATCCAGGGTACCTGGTAAGTCTATGGGGGGCACACATCAAATTTCCACCGCCCGGTCTCATAGGCGCGCAGGATTCCATTTTCGGATGCATTAACGCTCTGCAAACGGACCGCCTATCCCATTCGCAAGGAGCTTGTGCCTGTCTTTGGACCGAAGTTTCCATCCGAAGCGTACGACCCTAGTCATCCCGAGTATGGATGTCTCTTGCTTGCGCCACGTGATGCCATGTCAAAGTACAAGGTCGAACAGGGTCGTCGATTTAGCACGGGGAATTTAAAGAGCCCCCATGCAAAAGACAAGGCACCCATGATGAAACGGAAAATGTCGGACTTTGGGGTATCGGTCGATATGCACAACTCTCGCTCCATCAAGGAAAGTGGGTGGAAACGTCGTGAAAAGTTTGCTCCCTTTTCACGCAAACCGGCTCCTCCGCCCGGACCACCGGGTCCGGGACGCCTCGGCTATGGCATGAAGAGCATGTCGGTCGCCAACCTATTGAACGACGATGACTCAAGCGACGATTCGATGGACGAAGACTCGGAAGATGAAAAGGCACCATCCATGACACGCACACCGAGCGCGACTTTTCGTGTCGTGCCTACCTTTGCCTCGTCCAAACCCGATTTCGGCAATGTGGTCGTGTACGGTCGTGTCGAAGATCGCTTTCCACCCACGCCGCCATTGGGCGGCTCCCCACCCACCTTTCTTCGACATTCACCTGATTACCCTACACCTCCCATGTCCGCCAACTCGTCCTTTTCTTCTTCCCTCCCCAAACCGACACCAGCGACGGAAGATTTGATTGAACGCATCAATGCGACCATTCTTTTGCAACAGTTATCACAGGATGACGGTTGTCGTCCCTTTCGCCCCCAGAAACCACCCGTAGATGTACCTAGCCTGGTGGTCGTGGGTAATCAAGAATTCCGCATCTGCTGGGATGAATGACATGTGTAAATACTTTATCGTGGAGTAGGCTGCTCCTTGTACATGCGACACTCTTTTACTTTGTGATTAGACTATTTTTTGCCTTCTCTATATATTCTCGACTTGTCCGTCAAATCGCGTTATCGCCCAGTCTATTCTTCCTCCTCTTCCTCCTCTTCTTCTTCCACATCATCTTCCACACCCACGCCGCCGCCTGGTGAACCTTGCGTCTTCTTGACCGCTCGTTTCATCCTGTGGACCCGTAAATGACGACGCATGTTGCTCTGCACACTAAACTTGCGACCGCATCCTTCCGTCGTGCACACGTAGGGTTTCTCACCCGTGTGCGAGTAAATGTGGATCCGTAGACTGGAGGGTCTCGAGAATTGTTTGGAACAATGTGGACAAATGTAGCGATTGGCGGTGGAGGTGGAGGACGATCGGCGCATGGGCGGGTTGAGGGATGGTTGGCCGGGGGAGGGTGATCGGGAAGGTGAATGGGATAGACCGGAGGGTGGATGAGGTGGAAAGAAGGAGGAATGGGAATGGGAATGACGATGTTGATACGGTTTTTGTTCTGGTCTTGGTTGAACGGGTCGATAGTGATGCTCGCCAGCGAGATCATATTCGATACCTGATACCGAAGCCGCGCGTCGATGCGGGTCACCCAATGGAGCCAAAGGTTCGACACGATAATAAGGATGAAGAGGCGGTGGATGCAAAAACTGCGCATAATCTGAGCTCGATCGTCCGTGTGACTCGTGACCGACCACATCCGTACCTGGCCAAGGGCGATGCGCATATATGTTCAAGGAAGCCGAAGGGATCGGAATCGAAGGCGAGGAAGACAAGGTGTTAGTGATCGTCAATTTCTGCAGATCTGTTGGCAAAGAGGAGCGGGAGAGCGACGCCGAGCGCTCCACGTGTGCTTCCGGCGTCGTGGGTGAATTCGAGGTGGAAGGCGATTGAGCATCTTCGGTCAACGGTTCCTGCAATAAATGGTGGATGGACGGCAACGAGGGCCGCTGAGTGTGTGTGCGTACGTTTGAATAAGGGGTCTCCATGTTAGAAGGGCCCACGCCAGTTCTGAAACGCCAAGCCCTTAAAACCTGGAGTGTGCTAAAGTTTTGTATCGGCACAACGCTTGGCACTCCTCAGCCTATGGAAAGGTCAATCTATCGAAGACGACGAACAAAGGCTGGAAAGTCAACGACAGGAGAGAATGTGAGGAGTAGGAGTACGCGTGAGAGAATGAGTAAGAGCAAGAGAGAGAGTGGAAGAAAGAAATGAGAGAAGGAACGGAACAAAAATTGATCAACCAAAAATGATCTCCAGATCTGTCACGAATCTACATGGGATGTGGACGGGTCTACGTCTTCCACTTCCACTTCCTCTTCTCCTTCTTCATTCTGCGCGTCCTCTACCATGGTCTTGAGAAAGAATTCCGCGACATCTTCATGATTGAATGCTTGAGCTTCATAGATGGGTGTTCGATTGGCCTGATTCTTGATCTGCAAAAGGCACAAGAGCGCAGGTGAGTGTGGATGCCGAACACGGAGAGTGAGAGAGCGACAAGGGATCCGGGGGCTTACCTTGCAGTCGGCGCCTTTAGCGACGAGGGCTTCTACAATCGCTAGGTGACCATTGAGAGCTGCCCAATGGAGTGGTGTGTTGCCTTCGTTATTCTGCGTGTCGACATGTGTGATGTGTGGGAGCAAGAACTGACAAATGTCTAATAGGTGTGAGATGGATTCGGATGCCGTGTGCATTGTACCTAAATGACCATTGGCTGCCGCCATGTGAAGAGCAGTATTTCCATGCTCGTCCTGCCCATTCAGCGCTTGTACTGGGTATCTGTTAGACTGTAGATCTTCCAAATCTCCCGCTCGCGCTGCGTAAATGACATCGTCTATAACGTCCATGCCACATATATTCTTTGCCCGTTAGAAAATTTACATCATAAATGAATGTGAATAGAATACAGCGTGCGATTAGGAATACATTAACTGAGATAAAGTTTGGGAGAAAGCTTGTTGATGGCTGCGATGAGCTCTGGGAACCGCAATGGCTTTGTCACATACTCGTCCTAGATTGAATGGTGAGTTAAAAGTCATTAGGCAATGCAATAGATGTGAGCTTACCATTCCAGCAGACAAGCACTTTTCACGGTCGCCAATCATGGCGTGTGCGGTAAGAGCAATGATGGGGATGCGTGAGTCAAGCCCAGAGCTGGCTTCAATTTCGCGAATCTTTTGAGTGGCTTCAAAGCCACCCATGACTGGCATCTGGACATCCATGAGGATCATGTCGAAGGGTTTCCTCCTGAACGCCTCGACGGCCAAAAGACCGTTGGATACGACGTGCGCCTTGTGACCACACTTCTCCAAGAATCGCATTGCCAGCTTCTGGTTCACCACATTGTCTTCGGCAAGCAGTATGTTGAGTTGGGGTATCTTGCTAGAGTCCGAAGGTAGGGCGGTGTGTGACTCAAGGGCGGGGATAAGAGCACTGGCGAAATCGATCAAGTTGACCGGGTAATTGATGTATGACTTGACGGACAAGTCAATACATTGTCGCATGTTAAGTCGAGGGGACTCGGGTGAGAGAAGTAGAACTGGGGTGTATCGTAGATTAGCGACTTCGCGCATTTGTTCAGCGCACTCGACCTGGTCAACTATAACGGTGTCGAATATGATGGGGTCGTTGGATCCGGGAGCGGTCACCTTTGCCGCATCTTCCATATTCTTGACAACAAAAGGCTTGAAACGCAATTCCTCAATGAGAGTTGCAACGTCGCCAATGATATTGCCGCTATCGACGCATAGAATATTGCGACCAATGAATGGAGCCATCTTGACGTCAAAGGCATTGACCGTAGTGTTGGCAAGTTGGAACGTGACGGTGAAGTAGAATCGAGAACCTTGGCCATAGACAGACGTCACCCAAAGATCACCTCCCATGAGCTCAACAAGTCGTTTGGAGATGGACAAACCGAGACCAGTTCCACCATATTTGCGACTAGGTTGGCATGTCAGTCATGTCCTGGTGCTGTTTCTATTCTCCTCATACTTACGTGGTACTACCGTCCGCTTGACAAAAGGTATCAAAGATGATGTTGATGTTATCTTCCTGGATACCAATACCGGTATCTTCAACAGCGAACTCCACAATGATGCCATTCTCGTTCTGCTTCTTGAGAATAATGTCGAGATCCACATGTCCGACCTCGGTGAATTTGATAGCGTTACCAATCAAATTGGTGATGACTTGGCGAAGACGAAGCTGATCACCCACGATTTGATCGGGGATATTACTGTCGATTCGGTAGGTGAGATCAAGCTTCTTTTGACTAGCCTTAACGGCCAGTGTCTTAAGATGACCAAATACACAGGTTCGTAGAGAGAACGGAATGGACTCCATGGTCATGCGGCCAGCCTCAACTAGAACGGCCAGATCAGTCTCTGCTCATGGATGGATAGCAATACTTACTCTTTGAAATATCCAAAATGTCATCGATAATGGTGAGCAAATTGTTTGCGAGCGTGTACACAATCGACAAGTTGTCTTTTTGTGTGCGTGTGAGCTCCGTTTCTTCCAAAGTGAGACTGGTCATACCAATGATGCCGTTCATTGGAGTCCTAATCTCGTGCGACATATTGGCCAAGAACTCGGATTTGCTCCTGTTGGCCAATTCCGCAGCCTCACGAGCCTGTGTGTTCTTCTGAATGGCGTCGCGTAGCGAAAAGACCATTTGATTGAGCTTGGTCTTCAAACTGTCCATTTCACCGGAAGCTTCGACAGTAATGAACTTCGAGAAATCACCATCCGTTGCAGCCGCAGAGATATCGGCGAAAGCACGCACTTGCGACGTGAGGTTTGTGGCCATGGTGTTGACGTTGGATGTAATTTCCTTCCATGTGCCACGCACGTCCATGACTTCGGCTTGAACACCCAAACGACCTTCGGTACCGACCTCACGAGCGACACGTGTGACCTCGAAAGCAAAGGTAGACAACTGATCCACCATAGTATTGATTGTTTGCTTGAGCTCCAAGATCTCTCCTTGAACGGACACTCTGACCTTCTTACTCAAATCACCGAGAGCAACAGCCGTACAAACGGTAGCAATGTCTCGCACTTGGTTTGTCAGATTACTGGCCATCAAGTTGACACTGTCCGTTAGATCCTTCCAGGTACCACCGACATCTTTGAC
>MVBO01000082.1:0-63750 GCA_002261195.1 Bifiguratus adelaidae
GGCTTGAGTGTATCCAGTCGCCTTGTTGGCCTTTTCTTTGGCCTCTTGGGTGGAATGAACACCTAACTTATCTTGCGCCTTGCGGGTCGCTTCCTCGGCACCATCAATGCCCTGAGCCAATCCTTGACCAGCGGCCATATTGGCCTTGTTTCCCAAGTCCTTGGCAGCCTCCACAGCTGACTTCCCCTTTGTTTGATTGACCGTTTCCGAGAAGGCATTGGAGGCCTTTTCCAATTGTTCTAGTACCTTATCGGCAGCCTTGCCGGCCTTCATGTTGGCCTCATGGCCAATCTCCTTGGCTTTCTCTGTTACGTCCTTGGACTAGATGATATATGAATACAGATGTCGGGTATGCCACAAAGCACTCACCATAACAGAGGTCGTTTGCAGCTCACGTACGACAAGCATGGATCCTGCCTGTGGTTCATGAGCGGCAATTGTTCGTGTAGAAGCAGTGATAGGGCGAAGAGCGCCAGTTAGATTTGTTCGTAGAGCAGACATGGGTAAGGTAAAAGGTCGTGTGTAGAGTTTATATAACCTTGTTGGCATGCCAATGACCTCATTATTTGCAAATAGCGGTTAAAGAACAAACGTTCAAATTTGGTAATTTATGACTTGCTTTGTGTGTATGCTTATGGTTCTTGCTACTGCGTGATGTATATCATTGTGGCGATCCATGGGAGATCTGTACGTCTTTCACCAATCTGCAAGGAGTGGGATCAAAGACATCTTGCATGATATTGATTCCATAGAGAGAATTCGATATGTACCAGCGCTTTACAGCCCAGATAGGGTTTGATGACATAGCGGCATGCTTTGAGCCACTGGCGCCCTTTCTAGCAAATCAATAGGTGGCGACAAAGTCAAGTCACAAGTGACGCTGCCTCATACTGGGCTTGGTGGGAGGCAGAAACCCACACCTACGCAAGCGTCCGCAACATCGCTTTAAGAGTGTCATCGGCAATCTCCGTGAACCCCGCTATGAGCGTCTGCGCAACACAGGACTCTTTCACCAGCGACACGTCGAATTTGAGCAAGGGCGAGCAGCAGACCAAAAAGACGAACAGACCAACGAACCATACTTGCATTGGGTACCATTACTTGAAGATATGGCATCTACGTGCTTTCTCAATGGCCTTTAATATCCAGAAACAATCCGCTGTCATGAAAATGCATTCGTGTGCGCTCCACCTTCGTCCCTATCCAAAGGTGTAACACGTGATTCTGTCTGCAGAAAAGATATGCGTCATTTGAATGTCCGCCTCTTCGTGGCTTTCTGGATCTGGGATTCTTGCTCTACTAGAGCGTTGCGCGCCGTTGTTTGGGAAAATTGCCAAAATGAGGTTCAAAGGTGTCCCTTGCCCTTCTATACGGAGCCAATTCAGGCGGGTGCGAGCGCACCATGTGTGTTTTGATTGCAGGGTGGTACTTGCCTGTCGTGCCACCGATATTCCGTCAATCGCTTGATCAATGATGGACTGACTGCTTCCAGTCGACATCTTACAAGCTCGAGAAATTCATCTGTCGAACGCTTTCATAAGTGGCGATAAACGTGCCGAATGGAATAAGTACTCAAAAACCATAAGATCAAGCCATTCCTTCTACCCGTCAACACATTAATGAAACGCGTTCCGCAGCAAAAAGGCGCGTCATAAAAATTCGCGCGCATCGAGGAGGGCGATTTCTTTGCACTGTCAAAGTATTTGGTGTATTGTCTGGTCTGGTGGAGAGTGATTGCAGAACTCTTGTGTCCTCCTTGATATCTCTAGCACGCCACCTTTATTGTCATTTTCCGACTGTCTTTTCTTCCTCTCAGTCTGTATTGCAACTGTCAACCATGGCGGACGTTGAATCAGAGGCTCGCAACACGTCCAGTCTTGATAGTCCAGTAAGTGTTGCGGCAAACTGCTCTTGTCACTGCTCTTGGGGACAAGGGTGGCGCATAGCGCAGTTGCGTGAAGTTTTGCCTGGTTGCTCATCTTATTATAGCACACCGCTTCCACCGTGGACTCGTCGGTGGTATCGTCTCCCATAACTGGACCGAGCGCGCCTGCTAGCGTCATGGACGTGGATAGCAATGCCTCCGAGAGTGAATCGGGGTCCAGGGATATAAAAAGCCCAGCTTCACCGTACGTTACGGACACGATGCGACACGAGCAAGAAAAGTTGGAAAAGAGGGAAGAAAAGGAGAGGCAAAAGGAATTGACAAAGGTGGGAACGCTGATCTTGCGGCAGGCAATAGATTGACCTGGTATCGCAGACCGAAAATGATTTTACCGATGCTGTCAAAGCGCAAAGAATGAAGCGGTTGCATTTCTTGTTGTCCAAATCTTCGGCGTACGTCAATATTCTGGCCGACAAGTTGAAAAAACAACAGGATGAAGCCAGACAGAAAGCAGCCAAAGTGGATGAAAAGAAACGCAAGCAGGCAGAAGGAACTGGTGATCACGAGAAGGTGGCAAAAGTACAAGAGGGTAGCAAACGTGAGACGAGACATTCTACGCGACAGGCGGCCACAGAGGACAAGGCGCGCGATGCGTCGGATACAACGACAAAAGCTTCTAATGAAAAGGCTTCAAAGTCCACTGCTGCTGCCAAGAAGCGCAAGACAGACGCTGATTCCTATCAAATCTCTGACTATGTTACCGAAGAGTCGCTCAAGACTATGTCAACAAACGACGAATCGGTGGGTGTCACTGCCTCCGCCAAGCCCACGCCGTCCGCTCGTCAACCAAGTCTGGTCACGGGAGGTGTTTTGCGAGACTACCAGCTTGCAGGTGTCGAATGGCTGATTTCCCTCTGGGAGAATGGGCTCAATGGCATTCTAGCCGATGAAATGGGTCTCGGCAAGACTCTGCAAACCATCTCCTTCATAGCTCATCTCAAAGAAATGGACGTTACCGGTCCATTCTTGATTGCGGCGCCACTATCGACGCTTGCGAACTGGGTCACGGAATTCCATCGTTTTACGCCAAAGATACCCGTCATTCTATACCATGGATCCAAAGAAGAGCGTCTACACATGATTAATCGAAAGCTTCAAAAGAGGAATGAGACCAAATGGGATTTCCCCATTGTGGTGACAAGCTACGAAATTGTCATGAACGATCGCAAATATCTACAGAGGTTTAGATGGAAGTACATCGTCGTTGATGAGGGTCATCGCATCAAGAATCTTCAGTGCAGGCTCATTCGGGAGCTCAAGAGCTATTCGAGTGCAAACAGACTGCTCTTGACCGGAACACCGCTTCAGGTTGGTATACGGCTTCACATGGCGCTTTTTGGAGAGCGTGACTGACATGTTTGCCTACAAGAACAATCTTGCTGAGCTATGGTCATTGCTAAATTTCCTGCTGCCCGATATTTTTGACGATCTGGACATGTTCCAGTCATGGTTTGACTTTTCGGACATCAATCAGCGATCTGGACAGGAACGGATCATGAAGGAGGAGGAGGAAGACAACATTGTATCCAGTTTGCATACTATCCTGAAACCATTTTTGCTCAGACGACTCAAAGTGGATGGTAAGTCTCTTTGTTAGCGTATGTCAAATGTTGCTGATTAACGCGTACTGCAGTTGAGCATTCGCTGCCAAAGAAGAAGGAATACCTGCTGTATGCCCCATTGACGAAGGCTCAAAAGGATCTGTATGACGCCATCCTCAACCGCGATATCCGGAGTTTCCTCATCCATAAAAGAGGTGCTGGCAATGCCATCGTGGACAATGGGCAGACCAAGGAACCCAGCGATGCCGAAGCGACTGAAGGAGAAGCCTCTAATGTGGTGTCTGAACAAGAAGATTACACCTCAACGGACGACAAGGAAAATGATGATCCAACTTCAAACAATGCAAGCAAAAACCCAACAGCTAGACGCTCGACCCGGTCAACAGGAAGGACAAAGGCCGAGCAAAAGTTTTACAATGAGACCATGTCTGACAGTGCGTACCTCAAGAAGCTGGAGGAGAGCAGAGATAAGGCTGAGGGGGAGGAAGCTTCTGCAAAGCAAAGCCCCAAAGAGAATGACAAGGACAAGAAAGCGGGTACGTACATGCCACGCCATAAAATGTCGCTACTGTTTCTAATCTTGCCCTCTAAAGCGAAATTCGTCAACGGACTCAGCTTGCAGAATCTGTTTATGCAACTCAGAAAGGCCTGCAATCATCCTTATCTATTTGAGTGGCCAATTGATCCCAAGACGGGTGACTACGACGTTGGCCCTGGCCTAGTCAATTCTTCGGGCAAGTTGATGCTGCTTGACCGACTGTTACCAGCCTTGTTTGAGCGAGGCCACAAGACCCTCATCTTCTCTCAAATGACAAAGACGCTGGATATCCTAGAGGAATGGGTAACGCAGATCAAAGGATGGAAGTGTTGCCGTCTGGACGGATCTGTGAATCAGAACGACCGTCGGGAGCAGATCACGCAATTCAACGACCCCAAGAGCGATGTTATGCTCTTCCTTCTTTCAACGCGCGCTGGAGGCTTGGGTATCAATCTGACTGCGGCAGATACGGTTGTCCTGTTTGACAGTGACTGGGTAAGAGGATCTGATTTAGAACCCATGCTGAACATGCATGCTTATCCCCTTCCAGAATCCTCAAATGGATCTTCAGGCGCAAGATCGTGTGCATCGCATTGGTCAAAAGAAACCTGTTCTCATCTACCGACTCGTCACTGCCAACACGGTAGAAAGCAAGATGTTAGAACGCGCAACCGCCAAACGGCGATTAGAAAAGCTCGTCATTCACAAAGGCAAGTTCAAGTTACCCGTCAATGCGGGTGCACCCAAAGACAAAGAAGAAGAATCCACGTTGGTCGAACTCGCCGATATTCTTGCATCTCAAGATGGCGAAAAGGTGCAGCTAATCAGCGAAGGCGATAAGGCGATCTCGGATCAGGATCTCGAAAAGATTCTGGACAGAAGTCGGGCTGTATTCGAGAGCACTAGCGAGAGTGCGTCGGGTGGATTCAAGGAGATTGATGTGGATTCCATGCGGGACACAAAGAGCGATGCATTTGCAACGCGTCTATGATAGCATGTATTCTGATCCGTTTGGAGCGCCAGGTGGCTAACTTGAGAGTTATGTGTATGTTATTTCATGGTTCATGTCAATGTCCAAATTAGAGACACTCAATATCTTGTTCCGTGAAATTGTCTAGTAACGATTGCGCGAGATGCTGCGCTTTAGTACTTCTACCAGCCATCACGTTTGAGGAGTTTTCCAAAGGTTTGCACTTCATAGAGAAACAGATCCGGCTCCTCCATGGCCGCAAAATGGCCGCCCTTTCAAAGACACGCAGTAAGTCCATGCCATGAGATAACGCGGTGGCTCGTAGTACTTACCACGTCAAAATCGGACCAGTGAATAATTTTGTGGCTCAATTCAGCCCATTCTCGGACCGGCTGAGATACGAGTTAAAGACGCTATAACACGGAGAAGCGACAACACCATACCCGATACACTTCTTGCGCAAAGACAGCCACGCCCAGTGGCCTGGATTTGGTCAGATGCTTGTTCTTACCGACCAAGAGATCGGGCAATTCTTGACCATGCTGTGCTTCATAATAGAGGCGGAAACTGCTGGCGGCTGTATTCGTGGTCCAATATATCATGATGACAGTCAAAACGTCATCGATAGACAAGGTGGGCGGCAAGACATCCGGACTTGCGTTATACAATAAATGCTGCTTTGGCGTGTGCGTCGATTTAACGGTAGCAGCCTGGGGATGGTCAGGGTGAAAAGTGAACTTGTGGAACTTTTCGAGAATCCATGCTATGAATAATTCAGTCATCGCTCAACCGAATGCAACATGAATGCCTACCGCACAGTCCAACGGGGCTGTCACCAACGGCCCAAGCAAGGGATTGCGGTTTGGTGCCTTGTATCTGCTGATATCCAGTTTCTTCTTGCCAGAAATTTTTGATCCGTTTCAAGTTGGCCGCTGTACCCTTGGGATACAGCCAATCAGCCCCAATAGCGTACCCGACGATGGTCTTAATTGCAGCCAAAGGGGTATATATGGACAATGGAGGAAAGGGAATCAGCATGTTGACATGAGCTGCCGCGCAGTGTTCCGAGTGAAAAATGTTGAGACTTTGCGCAACCAAGGAGCCCAATCGCCACCTTGGACAACTGTAATCGGCATCAATTAGTGAGGCCAATCATGTACATTCAGGAACTGTTTACCGTAATGATCGTAGCCTAGCTTAACCATGAGCTCGTCAATGGTGTCGGCCATTCGTCCGACACCAAATGCAGGGACTTTGGGCGCTGAAGAATAGCCATAGCCGGGCAAGCTGGGAACAACGACATGAAACGCCTGAAATCACCAGACTGATCAGAACGTATGGTCACTCAAATTACATCATTTTCGTATATACCTGTGCCTCTGGGCGAGCTTGGTCATGCTGAGTCTCTGGATGACGTCCTTGAATTCCCAGAAAGAACCAGGCCAGCCATGCACTAAAACCAAGGGAATCGCATCTTTGCGGATTTGGCCTTGTTCGTCAACGGCAGGCTCGTGGATAAAGTGCATGTCGATGGTCTGACCTTCAGTCTCCACTGGCATTTTGTAGTGCTTGAACTTGTTCATTTCTGCCACCTTATCCGACCATGAATACGAGTTCAACCAGTAATCAATCACTGGTTCCAACTTCGAGCTCGGGAATCCATAGCTCCACCCGACGTCTACATCGAATTCTTGAGGCTTACGATGACCAATAATACGCCTACGTAGATCTGCCTCCTCCTCCTTGCTTAGGTTTGGTTTCGTGAACGAGGTTGCCATGACAAGAAGCTAAAGCCCGAATTTGTCACACGTCAAGAACGTTGGTTCCATAAAAGGTAATCACAGTCACTCAGTGCGCGTGATCCAAAAAAGGAAATAGCTTCCCGTCAAATTTTTGAGCAGCCCCTCCCAACGTGTCACCTCTCTTTCACCTGTTTGCCGTTGTTGCCACTTGTCTTTAGCCTTAATACACCATTACGGTACGCATAGGAGACGGAGACGCGAATTTTGCCGTCCTATTGACGTGATATACAGATGCCCAAGGACGCCACCAAACGCGAAACAAAGAAGCGAAGCAAGAAGGACCCTAGTGCTCCTAAGCGCGGTCTCTCTGCATACATGTTCTTTTCTCAAGAGCACCGAAAGGCTGTTCAGGAACAGAACCCTGAGGCCTCGTTTGGTATGTTTGATGATATGTCTCCTCATCTTGCATGACGCGTTGCTGATCGTCAGCGTAGGTGAAATTGGCAAGTTGCTTGGGCAAAAGTGGAAGAATATGAGCGATGCTCAAAAGAAGCCTTACCATGAGAAGGCTGAAGCAGACAAGAAGCGATATGAAAGGGAAATGGCTGGAGAACAGGTAGGCGAACAAACACGCGCAATTGACGCGCTTGGGCTCTACATACTGACGTGCATCCCTGTTAGTAAACGCGAGGTTGAATCCATGACGCACTGTATAGACCTCTGACTTATGTTCCTTATTTGCCGCCGTGTTGGCTTGTATAGAAGTCATCTGCTGGCCAATAGCAGCCTCGTGTAAATGAAGAATCTAGTATATTGGCTTTCATATTCATGACAAAACGATGCTACCATCCTCAAATTTCAGACCCTTCTATACTTCAATCTCTGCCCAGCGCTTATCCGAGCCTGCATGCTCACGTTTACGCCTGGAAAGATCCGCCAACGTTTCGCGGTATATCCTCTCCACTTGTCTCTTGAACTCTGCGCCTTCTTGGCCATCATCCCTGGTGGTGTCCGTATTAAAATCAGCGAGCGTACTGGCGGCTGTACTGTAGACTTGCGTGGCAGCAAACGTAGGTGTAGACGTAATGGCCGACATGTTTTGATTCAGTAGATCCAACAACCCGTTCAAATGCGTTGGCGTGACCTAACTACGTTAACACGTCTGCTTGTCTCGTTTAAAAGAAGCCACCGCTTACCTCTGGACATCCTCGACCAAAGAACCAGCCAAACTGCGCGAGGACATCGACAAAGAGAGCAGCACAGACCATCTCGTGCTCGACACCATCCGCTATCTTTACAGCTCGCTGCAAGCAGTTTACAACTCGCTGGCCGTCTTGCAGACCAGTGAAGTGGGTACGCTGTTTTTCGTCCTCTCCGTCTGCGCCAAAATCTTCATCATCCACCCAAAAGAGATGGGCGGACCCGAGAACCGCACGGCATCTATCTTGCTGATTGCGTAATTTGATGGCGTACAAAACAAGTTTGGTAGCAAGAGCATCGTAATTGTCACCTCCTGCGAAGACTTGAGCTCGTCGGACGGCGCCAATCATGCTTGCAAGCATATCGTATTGAACAGAAGCCTCAACATGGATTCCGGCAATCGAGGTTTCGTAAATGGTAAAAGCTTGGACAAAGAGCTCGTAGGCAACATCTTCTTGCTGACACATGGATGCGGCGAGTCCAGCTGACAGGTACAGCTTATGACATAATCGAGCGGTGCTTGGAACCTTTCGATGAAGGTTGTAGATCAGTGTATGATTAAATCGGGCCAAATGGGAGAGATGAGATTCGATAGAAGCGAGCTGTAATCAACGTCAGCGATCTGTCAATGCTCCCTGACTGGATATCCAAACACTTACATCGCCGTTACTGGAGGAAATGAGCGATGTGATCAGTTCAATTGAGGAGGAGAGCAAGGATGGATACGTGTACTTGATGCGCTGGCCTCCTTTCTCCAAGCGAATCTGAATTGTTTCCAAGAGCTAAAAGGCCTCGTTAGTTTCCACCACGATTACCTCTACCAGGCATACCTCAATCATTTCTGGACCTTCACACCGAAGTAAATGAATTAATCTGGCGAGCATGCCTTGCTCCTCCTCTTCGTCTTCATCAAGTCTCAAATCAGCTGTCGCAAGCGGCTTATCATCATCGATAGGTCCTTTGGTGGCGTCTGCAGCCCCACCAATCAAGCAATCGCACAGCCGCAAAACTTCGGAAATGCTGTGTTTATCCGACAATACGATTCCTTTTGATAGCATGGACGTCATGATGGCGCGTGCAATGACACGCTGCATCTCTAGTGGTTGTATCTTGAGCACAGCATCATAGTTTTGAAGGCTGATGAGCGTCAATATTGAAGTATAAGATCGTATAGGGTTGAGCAAGAGCTGTTCAATGTTGGCCAATGTTTGATGAGACGCGACGTCCGCTGCCCGAGGACCTTCTGCGTACTTTGTCAGCTGTTGAGCAGTGAGATCGAGTGTCTGATCCACAAGCCCAGTTTGAACCGGATAGCATGCAAGGGAAAGATTCGATAGTGAGAGAAGCATGGCAGTGATGTCTTCAATACTCAAATCCGGACGCGCCTATCGTAGAGTGGTATTAACGCTTCAAGTCAGGTCTAGCTTGGCGGATGGCAGACTCACCCCTAGTAAGGCGACGACTTCGTCCCAGAAAACATTGAACAATGACACATCTTCAGGTATGCCTCTAATGCGGCGGACTAACTTTTTGCCTTTCTTCGCGACAGGTATCGCCTCCACGTAATCTTCCTTTTCTTGCTCTCCGTTTGCTTCCTCTGATGCAGCCTCTTCTTCCGCAGCATGATCCCCTCCTAGAGGCTCGGTCTGTGAGACATCGACCTCATCTGCCTCATCTGCCTCCTCAGCATGATCGGCAGTGCTGTTCATGCGCGCAGTATCCTCTTTCTTCACGGCGCTCGTGGGCTCATATTCATCATCATCCACTTCGACATACTCCGCTTCGCGATTGGCGTAGGATGCTAACCGATCAATGAGTGTTGTCATGACATGTTTCACATTTACTTTAGGATGTAATTGTGA
The DNA here is from genome assembly GCA_002261195.1 of Bifiguratus adelaidae. Lineage (NCBI taxonomy): Eukaryota > Fungi > Mucoromycota > Endogonomycetes > Endogonales > Bifiguratus > Bifiguratus adelaidae. The sequence goes on from MVBO01000082.1 coordinate 9,820, forward strand.
GGTGGCATGCAAGAATGGACCGAGGGTTTGCAAGTGATATTCATCCGGGAAGACCTAAAGGCGTTCAATTCGCAGCTACATAGAGATTAGACACTTACTTGGATTACTACATCCATGAGATACTCTTGTGCAATCACATCCCGGCAACTGATAATTTGATCCAACACATTGGGTAGAATTTGCTGGATATGTATGATGGGCATCCTGGACTAACATGACGTATACACGCGCTGCTTACCTCGCGATAGACTTCCAAATCAACGCCATCCAAGGTAGACATGCGAACGAGGTTGGAGCCCACCAATACTTTGAGTTCTTGCCGCTCTCCTTCCGTTCGCGCTCTATCTCTCGTCAAGCCTTGGTACTGCATGCGAACCCACAGCTTGAGCATCTCTGTGAAATTCTCAGTGATAAACTCAATGACGTACGGCAATGGTGGAGGTGGCCTAAACAATCTTAGTTGCATGAGCTAATGGCTACGATATTCACAACGATCTCACCTATCCTCCACACCATTGAGCGAATCTTTGCAGCATTGCATCAAATAGTATCGAAGGAAAAGACCCTTGGTAGGATGCTGTACACCCTTCACCATCTCCATCATATCGCGCATGATATCTTGGACAGGTACAAGCTCATCGTTGACGGCGTTATCGGGCACAGAGAGATAGGCTGCACCAATGGTAATCATCAAGTACAGCCGAGGAATAATGGTTGTCTGATATTGCACCATCTCATAGAGATCCGCGAGGTGATTTTGCCCAGACATGTGAACAGAACGGAAGAAGAGACGGAGCGCGTTGAGCTTGTCGAATATCGAGATATCTATAGAATTGTTCGGCCTTAGTCAAAACCGCTGCACATCGTCCATACACTTACACAACTCGTAATAGTTCCGCGGAGTGAGGGCTGCCGTCTTCATCTCTTCCAACATGACGGAACACTGCTTGATTGCGTCGACAATATCCTCCTTGTCAATAGCTGCGTTCATTGCATGGTTCTGTGCCTTAACATTCCTCATTGCCTCCACCAAGAGTTGCGCCTGGTCGGTATCCGGAGCCAGCCCTGACGCCGAGGATATCGAGCTGCGAGACGCCATATTCACGAGGTCTTCGGGTGTCTTCTCTTGATCCTGTGGAGTGTTGGAACCCTTAAAGTACCCGAGGAAGAAGTCGTCCTCTTTAGCAGGCGTGCGATAGTGCCTGTGGTCTGTAGGGAGCGGTACGGGATTCACCTTGTCGGTAGCGCTGTCGAGAACAAGCAACGCTTGGTGACTGCTGCCTTAAAGGGTGACGTCAAACAAGGCTTTGGGAGCAGAACACGACGCGTTACCGAGCCATTGAGCCTCCGCAAATTCGTCTACAGCCTACCCTAAGCATGGCTATGACTCTAGAGATGCCCAGACGAGCTTGCGCCGTGTTCTTGTAAGACTCAGCACACCGTCTCTTACCCACCCTCAACAAGTCATTCCTTTGCTTCTTTTTGTCTGTTATGGAACGTGACAAGAAGAGAGGCGAGCATTCAGAGACTCGCAAGCAACTGCCAGGCGATGCGCAGTCCTCTCTTCCACCAAAGAGACGGAGATTGCATAGCTTGACGGTAGGGGATCAGGAAGGACACGGATCCGTCGATTCTCCTGCAAGTCGTGCCGAATCGCCCGCCGTTGACGAACTCGAGAGGAAGTTGAACGGTCATAATGTTGCCAATGGTCCAGAACGGCGAGAATCCAAACGACAAATTGCTCATGGCGGAAAACCAGCGGATCATGGCCCGGTCGCAGCCATGGAAGTGGATTCCACGTCTGAACCAAGTGACAGCTCTGCGCCCCCGAACGGGCTGTGGTCGGTGACAGACGGCAAGGTTTTGCCCCATCCGGAGACTATGACAAGTCTTCCATTGACGGAGATGTCAGCAGCTACAATAAATCCACCGCAATGGCAAGCAACGATCGAGAAAGCAATCAAGGCCATAGTCTCTATTCGTTTCAGTCAGGTCGCATCGTTTGATACAGAACCGGCAGAGAACTCGGAGGCATCCGGATTCATCGTCGACGCTGAGCGAGGTATCATCTTGACGAACCGACACGTTGTTTCCGCTGGGCCATTTGTTGGTGAGGCGGTCGCACATGATCATGAAGAGTTTGCAGTCTCTCCCATTTACCGCGATCCTGTGCATGATTTTGGCTTTCTTCGCTTTGATCCATCGCTGGTCAAATACATGAACGTTACGCAGATTGAGCTTCGACCGGATTTGGCTGCCGTCGGCGTCGATATTCGTGTTGTGGGTAACGATGCTGGGGAAAAGCTTAGTATTTTGGCGGGAAGTATATCTCGCCTGGACCGGAATGCACCGGATTATGGCGAACTCACCTATAACGACTTCAACACCTTTTATCTGTAAGTGCCTGGATTGAAGTATTCTATTTCCATGTCTGCTCAATGACTGTCCAGTCAAGCAGCGTCCTCAACATCAGGAGGTTCATCAGGATCTCCAGTCATTGACATAGAAGGTAATGCGGTAGCTTTACAAGCCGGAGGCAATGTGAGATCGGCTACGGACTTCTTCTTGCCCTTGGATCGTGTCAAGAGAGCCCTTGGATTCATCCAGAAAGGAATGCCGGTCCCTCGCGGTACCATGCAAACCCAATTTCTGTAAGCAGCTGCAATACCCCTTTGTATGCACTCATTAACCACTATTTCAGGTATCGGCCTTTTGATGAAGCTCGGCGCCTTGGCCTTCAACCTTCTACAGAGCAAACACTACGTAAACTATTTCCAACAGAGATTGGTATGCTAGTAGCGGAAGTGGTGGTGCCCAAGGGGCCAGCCGCTGACCTCATGGAAGAAGGAGATATTCTGGTGTCAATCAATGGCCGCTACATCACAAAGTTTGTGCCCATGGAAGAGATCATCGATGCTAACGTCGGCAAGAAGATCAAAATCTGCGTGGAGCGGGGAGGGAAAAGCCTGGAGTTCGAAGTTGAAGTTGGCGACCTTCACAAGATGTGAGCGAATCGCCATTTACGACTGCTTCTCGATATTAATCCTCATTTCATAGAACGCCTGATAGATATGTGGAAGTTGGAGGGGCCAAGTTGAACGAGTTATCCTATCAACTTGCGCGGGCATATTGCGTACCTTGTGAAGGCGTCTATGTCGCTGAGCCAGCAGGAAGTAAGTATATCACCGAATTCCATGATCAAACCTGACCTGTACGCATGTGCAGTGTTCAAATTGGATGGCACTGATCATGGTTGGATTGTTCAATCCGTGGACAACAAGCCTACACCAAATCTAGACACATTCATTGAGGTCATGCAGGCCATCCCTGACCGCGCACGTGTTCCCATCGTCTTTCACTCAATCGCCGATTTCCACACCACCTCAGTACATGTCGTTGATAATGAGCGGCACTGGTCCTCCTTTCGACTGGTAGTTCGGAATGACACAACAGGTCTTTGGGACTATACAGATCTTGGCGACCCTATCCCGCCGAGAACCATCGAGCCTCAAAGTGCCCGTTTTATTGAATTGAGCGATGAGGTTGGCCAAGCGAAAGATCTCATTCGAAGTCTTGTCAAGGTCAACTATTATATGCCTCTCAAGATTGATGGGTTCCCGAAAAGCAGAAAACAGGGCGCAGGTCTATTGGTAGACAAGGAGAGAGGACTGGTCGTTGTCAGTCGAAGTGTGGTGCCTACTGCGTTGGGCGATCTCACTATCACCTTTGCGGATTCCATCATCTTGCCTGGAAAGGTGGAGGTAAGTGGGAACATGCTTCAAAAGCATTACTTGAAATTCACATCTTCTAACCTTTCGCTTTGTCCAGTATCTACATCCTACCCATAATTTTGTGTTTGTAAGCTACGACCCTCGATGCCTTGGAGATATCAACCTTCGTTCAGCCCCATTAAGCGACAAGTTACTTGGTCAGGGCCAGAAGGTATCACTTGTCGCTGTAAATCAGAATTCACGGACTTTCTGTATCTCGACTGTTGTAACAGACATCACCAGCGTCACCATACCTCCGAACAACGTAAGTAGTGAGTTTCGCACATGAGTTGACCTCTCACATCTGCTTTAGACACCAAGATTCCGCGCTCTTAACTTTGATGCGATCACACTAGACACGCCAATCGCCCAGCAATGCAATTCCGGTGTTTTGGCAGATTGTGATGGAAAAGTCCAGGGTCTTTGGCTCAATTACCTCGGCGAGCGCAATAGCAATGGGCACGACAATGAATATCACTTGGGAATGCATATACAAGCCATCTTGCCGGTATTGGAACCTCTTCGAAAGGGTATTGTCCCGCAACTGAGGTCGCTCAATATTGAGCTTATGAGTATCCAGATTGCTCAAGCTGTGACAATGGGACTATCTCAAAGCTGGGTCAGCAAGGTGCATGAAGCGGATACCAGCAAACATCAACTCTTTCTCATTCGGCGACTTGAAGCTGGAAGTGAAAGCTCCAAAGTGCTAAAAGAATTGGACCTTATCTTGGCGATCAATGGCAAAGTGATCACTCGTATCTACGACATGGACATCCAATACACGGAAGAGGTGTTGGAAATGGTGAGTAAGATCTGAGGTTAGCATCTACCATGCTCATGTCTTTTGCTTTGTAGACTATCTTGAGACAGAAAAAGGAAATGACAGTGACCGTACCGACCAGTCCGATTTCGGGAGATGGGACAAGTAGGGTTGTCATTTGGGCTGGAGCCGTTCTACAAGGTACGGGTTGAGTAGCTTCCGGTGCACACGAGTAACACATTATGCGCAGAACCTCACAAAGCCGTTCTACAACAATCCAAGACCTTGCCTTCTCGTATTTATATTTCGGGTAGGAGTAAAGGGTCACCCTCGTACATGTATGGCATGCAATCCACCATGTGGGTCACGCATGTACAAGGGATCAAAACAACTAATCTGGACGAATTTCTGGCTGTCGTAAAATCTTTGCCTGACAATAGCTACGTCCGTATCAAAGCCATGAGCTTCGACAATGTCCCCACCGTCTTGTCCGTCAAGATCAATTTGCATTACTGGTAGGTGACAGTGGACGTTGCTGGATGGATTGCTTGCTCATCATCTCCATTCCAGGCCTACGGTAGAGTTAACCAAGGATCCAGTGGCGGAAAGTGGATGGTCAAAGCGCGTGTATAATGGTCAAGACACCTCAATTGTCATACCGCTTGCATCAGATGATTGAGTGTCGCAATTTCGAGCGGAGCTATATCCTCTATCACATGATGGCGCATAAATCAACTGTAGTCATATACCTTGCATGGCATTGTATGGTAGATTGCATGTACATTCAAATAAACACATCACGATACACCATGTGCCTTTAGCTTTGCTTCCAGCGAAGCCACTTTGGCTTTAAATTCTTTGACTTCTTTACATCGCTCGTCTAGTTGCTTCTGGGTCTCCTCTAATTTGGTCGACAGATCTGTATAGATGGTCTAGGAAGGGATGAGCAAACGTCAAGAAGAAAGTTGCTATTCCGAAGTCCTACTTACCACAGGCTCGGCCAATAGTTCGAAATCCAGAATCTGCCTCGCACTGGGACGTTGTTCTGGATCTTGAGCCATCATCCACAGTATCAGGGCGGCTTCCTTGGGCCACCTTGTCACAAACTTTTCGGGAAGGACCCCATTTCGAAGGTCCCGTAAGGCATGAGCTCTTTCCATGGCGGTGGTAAATGGATGGTAAAGCTCAAAGAAGATGATGCCCAATGAGAAGATGTCCGATTTCTGGGAATAGGCTTTGGGTGGATAATGTAATTGTTCCGGAGACGCATACTACAGTTGAATCAGCGACAGGTATAGATGCAAGCGCACGCCATACTTACCGTTACCGTTCCCACGCCACTGGTTCTCATGCCATCCATTCGCGTAGTCAGCCTCATGGGTTCACCTTTGGCCATACCCACTTCGTCCATAAGTGTCACAAGTCCAAAGTCACCAATCTTGGGGACCAAGTCGCTAACCCCACGCTCCTTCATGATCGGTAAGGGCTGGGCTTCCCAGTCGCCAAACTCGGGATCTCGTTCGCCATCCCAATTTGATCCTCCCATGACACCCAAGAAAATGTTTGACGGCTTCAAATCACGATGGATAAGGCCGCGATCATGAATATAGGCAACACCTTGAACAATGCCTCGGAATAAATGCAAGTTGGATCGAGCATCCACGACGGAGTAGGGATCTGTGTCGCAGGGCAGCGTCGTGAGTTGCTCAATACGCGACAATATGTAATCCGACAAGGTCGAATGACAGAGTTGCATCTGGATGAATAAGGTGAGGCAAGGGCTTTCGGTAGCGATTCGCCCTGCATCTCGATTCCAAATATTTCCGCCATTGACACGCATATCCACGATTTCTTCTAATTCCGAATCATCGCTTGTGAGAGATGTGGATAACTTATTTCTGGGAAGGTCGGACGCGTCATCAAATGTTCCACCGTATTCGGATGAATAATGTGGGGCGGATTGGCTGTAGTCATTGTTACTCAAGGAGGTTCCTCCGCTGCCCATGTAAGCCCGCGAATCATCGTCATCGCTTGAAAAGCCGTTATCGTCGCTTTCTTTGCTGCCTGTGTTATGCGCAAACACAATGTCGCTCTCATCAATATGTTCTTGTAAGCGAGCGCTCTGAAGCTTGATCAGTCTGTTCCTGTTGTTGCCAACGTTATTATTGCTGGATTTGTTGGGCTTGTTCGTATAAAGGACGTATTCCAACCAGCTGTAATGATGTATTAGCGTCGCTTCTATGCTCCCTCAATGTGCTTACCAGTTGTGGTATCGGATGACATTCACATGCTCTAGTCGCGCTAAATACTTGATTTCGCGAAATACACGTGCGTATCCATCACGAATGCCTTCACTATCATTGATGGAAAAACTGCTGCTCTCTTTTTCCAATCTGATTTTCTTGACAGCATACTTCATACCATCCAATTTGTTACGCACGCAAAAGACGGAAGCAAAACCGCCTTGGCCTAACCGAGAGATCTGCTGAAAATCGTTCGCATAGCGCGTTGTTGTGGGCGCTAGCAAATGTCCAAAGTGACCTTTATCAGGAAAAGGTGCTTGGGCCAAGAAGCTGTTTTGCACATTAGCAATTGAAACTTCATAACTCGGACGTACGTAGACCTGCATACCTTGCATACGATTCTCGACTGGTATCCTGCAGATCATCGTCATAGTCGTAGTCATAAGATGTCTCTGCTGGCCAAGGATCAATGTCGTCATCAGGCATAACGGCTGCTTCGCCTGGCGGGAGTAATTCTCGTACGTGTGGCTCGCGTTTTAAGGATTGTAAAGCCGAAAGAAATAGTTGCCTAAAGGCCTTTTGATAGGATGATCGTACCGACGATAGCTCGTCTGCATGGAAAATTAGCGTGCACTTGCTGCTAGTAAATAAAAGTCACTTACCGATCCATTCTTCTTCCAAAACACCAAGATCAGTTAGCGTTCGACAAATAACAAAGAAGAGCTTTCGGTTGCGTTCTGGCGATTGACCATATACCATGCAGAAGTTTTCTAATAACGATACCAAAAGTAAACGACCTTGACGGCTCCTGTCCGTCTCTGCAAGAGAAGAAGGTCGCGTTTCGGCTTCCCTTGCGGGAATGATTGGCAAGGAAGCATTGGAAGGCTCAATCTGCGTGCTAAGCGCATTTGGAGATTGAGTTGATCGCAACAAAGACGAGAGTTGACTTGATCTGGGCAATTGACGTGAGCCTGCCACGTGTTCGTCGTCCAGTCCGTCCAGTTCATCCGAGACATCCACGATTCGGCTTGAGCAGCTGCTCGTGGAGGATGGTGTCTTGTCGGTAGCAACTGGCTTCGCTTTCGTATTCCTCCAGAATCGATTCGGTTGACCATCCTCGCTATTATCCGTACTAGAATCACCGCCATAGAGTTCGCTGTTTTCTGTATTAGACTCCATGCCTAGCTTGACTGCAAGCATGATAGCCTCTTCTGGTGACGCGCCCATACGTAGAGACGTATTTGAGCTACTCCTAGCACGCGTTGCCAAGGACATGGATGCGTCAGGACTTTTTTCACACGCTCCCACAGCCGACATGGAACTCGTTTCTTTCACATCCTTTCTGTCCTTCTCTTTCGACAACACATAACTATTTAAGAAGCTCTCAATGCCATCCCTCATCCCCCTCCCGTCTCCCAACCGAGGCGACATAAGAGAAAAGACTGAACACCTTCTCGAACCTTCAATTCACAGATTCATTCCCTGACTCATATACATCACAGTCACAATGTCACACTTCTACTTTGCCGACGATATTGTAACGCTTCGAGTAGTAGGCAAACCATTGCTCCAATGTCTCCATCTACGAGGATTAGACAATCATCAAGACATCATGATTGTAGCTTACTTGTTTCTCATTCAAAGAGCTGTAGTCGGCGATACAATCCTCAATTTTCAATGATGACATGCCGAGTGCCTAGAGTGAGCGTCAGTTGAGCAGGCAGGTCAGGTTACTCGAACTCTACCTTGGATGCATCCTTGCCAGCGAAAACACCATATGATTGTCCAGGTTTATACATTTCACGTCGAGGGCTTACATCGAATATGGTGCCTTTAACTGCAACGTAGACTGGTAGATTGTCGTCTGAGCCGTCATACTTTGCCAGCTCGGCGACGCTGTAGGGTATATCAAGGGGTGGATGCGTAGGGGCTAACTTTGGTGCTTCACTAGGCTAATGTCAGCACCATGTGTGTCTGTGCCCCTCATGTCCTTTACCTGCTCGCCATGCTGTTCACCAGTGATTCCTCGGTGAATACAACCAAAAATTGCCACGTGATGAATTAGTGACGTCACCCATGGTGACAGTCCGCTTACTTCCACGTAATCGTTTCTGGGACCTTCTGCTCTTGGTTGCTGTTGTCCTCGTCTTTCTTTCTCTTCATTGTCGTTGTTGATTGAGAGATTGGATACACTATGAGCGCAGAATCTTCTTCAAAGTTGGCGTAAGTATCAAGGCTATCGGGAGGGGCGGCATGTAGTTGATGCGCTGATGCGGTGTCGGTGAACGATGTTGCGCCGTGCTGTCGCGATGGCGCGGTGTCAACGCGATGTGATCCTTAGCATAGCGTCCACTCGTTTGATGATAGCTGTTGATCCTTTGATGCGAGTTTACTGACCTCTCTTTTCGTTATCTTTCTGCAGGAACAACGCCGATATCTCCGCCGGTGATGCTGACCCCGCTCATGATCCCGCCACTGCTATCTTGCGCCGTAAGAGCGCTCCGAACAAGCTGTTTGTCGGTGATCAAACGCATACGCCCGATAACTCTGTAGCTATATTGTCACAAGCCACGATGGAAAGGCTACAACTTTTCAGAGGTGACTTTATTTTAGTCAAAGGCAAAAAGCGACATGAAACACCCCTTCTTGCCATGACAAGCGATGAAGAAGAGTGTGACGAAAACCGTATTCTCCTCAACAGAGGTATGTAAACAACCGTCTGTCATGACCGCTATGCCGCAACATCACGAACTTACGATGATTTCCTGCAGTGGCTCGTAACAACCTCAGAGTTCGACCTGGAGATGTCGTTAGCATTCATCCATACTCCGAAATCCAGTTCGCCACAAAAGTACATGTGTTGCCCATCGATGACACCGTTGAAGGTCTTACTGGCGACCTGTTCGAAACATACCTCAAACCTTACTTCATGGAAGCTTTCCGTCCTGTCAAGAAAGGCGATACCTTCCTTGTGCGTGGCGGTATGAGAGCTGTCGAGTTCAAGATAGTCGCCACGGAACCCGATGAATGTGTTCTGGTCCATCCCGATACCGAGATTTTCACGGAAGGAGAACCGATCAAGAGAGAGGAAGAAGAGGCAAATTTAAATGAAATCGGCTACGATGACGTCGGTGGTTGCCGCAAGCAAATGGCGCAAATCAGAGAATTGGTGGAATTGCCTCTGCGTCATCCCCAGCTTTTCAAGGCCATCGGAATCAAACCTCCCCGCGGTATTCTCATGTATGGTCCTCCCGGTACCGGTAAAACACTAATTGCTCGAGCCGTGGCGAACGAGACCGGTGCGTTCTTCTTCTTGATCAACGGTCCTGAGATTATGTCAAAGATGGCTGGTGAATCCGAATCAAATCTGCGCAAGGCTTTCGAAGAAGCCGAGAGCAAGTCGCCCGCCATCATTTTCATTGATGAGATTGATGCTATTGCCCCTAAACGTGAAAAGGTATTTCAACTAACCACCCGTAAAATTGATCATTTTTGACGATTTGTGTTATTAGACCAACGGAGAAGTCGAACGCCGGGTCGTTTCTCAATTGTTGACGTTGATGGACGGCATGAAGGCTCGTTCCAATGTTGTGGTCATGGCCGCCACCAACAGGCCCAACTCCATCGACCCCGCTCTTCGCCGTTTCGGGCGTTTCGATCGTGAAGTTGACATCGGTATTCCTGATCCTACTGGTCGTCTGGAGATTCTCCGCATTCACACAAAGAATATGAAATTGGGCGAGGATGTTGATCTCAATCAAATTGCGGCTGAAACTCACGGTTATGTCGGGTCCGATATTGCCTCTCTTTGCTCAGAAGCTGCTATGCAGCAAATTCGTGAAAAGATGGATCTTATCGATCTAGACGAAGACACAATCGACGCTGAGGTACTCGACTCTCTTGCGATCACCATGGAGAACTTCAGATTCGCTTTGGGCACCTCCAATCCTTCCGCTCTCCGCGAAACTGTTGTGGAGATTCCTACAACCACCTGGACCGATGTTGGCGGTTTGGAGAATGTCAAGCGCGAACTGCAAGAAACTGTTACATACCCTGTGGAACATCCCGACAAATTCCTTCAATTTGGCATGAATCCTTCAAAAGGTGTCTTGTTCTACGGTCCTCCTGGTTGTGGTAAGACTTTGCTGGCTAAAGCAATTGCCAATGAATGTCAAGCCAATTTTATCTCCATCAAGGTAAGTTTGCGATATGCTTGCTGGATGTTGTCAAATTATTTACCCTTTGCCATTAGGGTCCTGAACTCTTGACTATGTGGTTTGGTGAATCGGAAGCCAATGTACGCGATGTATTTGACAAGGCTCGCGCTGCGGCCCCTTGCGTCATGTTCTTTGATGAACTGGATTCTATTGCCAAAGCCCGCGGTTCTTCTGCCGGCGATGGAGGAGGTGCTGGCGACCGTGTTCTGAACCAAATCCTTACGGAAATGGACGGTATGAACGCAAAGAAGAACGTCTTTGTCATTGGCGCGACAAATCGACCTGATCAGATCGATCCCGCTTTGCTAAGACCTGGTCGACTCGACCAGTTGATTTACATTCCACTGCCTGATGGTAGGTTCTGATGCTTGAAAGATATTCTCATTTCTTACAAATGTTGCAGAGGGATCACGTTTGAGTATCCTCAAGGCTACGTTGCGCAAATCACCAGTGGCTAAGGATGTCGATCTTGAGTTCCTTGCCAAGAACACACAGGGATTCTCTGGAGCCGATCTTACAGAAATCTGTCAACGTGCAGCCAAGCTCGCCATTCGAGAAGCCATTGCTGAGGAAGCACGAAAGGACCAAAATGCCAAGGACAACCTAGAGACGGGCAATGACGCTGGCATGGACGAAGACACCGTTCTCACTGTATCCGAGATCACTCGAGCTCACTTTGAAGAGGCCATGAGATACGCTCGTCGCTCAGTGTCGGACAATGACATTCGCAAATACGAAATGTTCTCGCAAAATCTTCAACAAGCACGTGGATTTGGCACCAACTTTAGGTTCCCAGAGGCAGCTACAGAAGCTCAAGATACTAGCAACTCTGGCTTTGCGGAAGATGGAGGCGACGATGACCTCTACAATTATTGATTGTAGAAATGCAATTGAATGTAGAACATGAATAAAATCAAGGTTAGGGTTATTCGTGAGAAAGTTGGCCGATTAGCCTCTCTAAGGTTTTGCCTCTTGGGACATGACGTTTCTCAAGGTAGACTTGCATACGTGAGTAGATATGCCATGTTGTTAGTCTAGTATTGACATTTATACAAGGCATATATTACCCAAACAGTGGCCTGACCTATCCCGCAAATATGGAACTGGAGGCTGGGCGCAATTGGACCACTTTGAGCCAGATAGAGCGAGGATGATGCTCAATGGCAAGAACTTTCGCACCATAGAATGCAACTGCTGGCATCCTCCCGCTCGTCTTCAAGATATGAGTGCTACTTCTAGCCACATTCAAGTTTTGTCAACCGTTCCCGTCATGTTCAACTACCACCAAAACCCGGAGCACACGCTGGATTTAGCGCGGTATCTCAATGATCATATTGCCCAATGCTGTGCCGAAGATCCCAAGCATTTTGTAGGGCTAGGTACGGTGCCTATGCAGGCACCTGAACTGGCTGCTGCTGAAGTGAGGCGGTGTGTGGAGGAGTTGGGTCTAAAGGGTATCCAGATTGGAAGTCATATCAACCAGTGGAATTTGGATGCGCAAGAGTTGGACGTGTTGTGGAAGACGTGTGAGGAGTTGGACTGTGCCATTTTTGTGCATCCTTGGGATATGGACAATAAGGGACGGATGGAGAAGTTTTGGTTCCCTTGGCTCATTGGAATGGCAAGTATTTTGCTGATGAAAGTATGGCGAGCATTCAACTTACCTTTGCATAGCCATGTGAGACAACGGTGTCCATTTGCTCATTGCTCATGGGTGGTGTCTTTGATCGGTTTCCCAATCTCAAAGTTTGTTTTGCGCACGGAGGAGGTTCATTCCCAGCGACCTTAGGCCGAATCAACCATGGTTTTGAAGCCCGACCGGATTTATGCGCCACAAAGACAAAACGTTCTCCTGCTTCGTATGTTAAGGAAGGCAAAATCAAGGTGGACTCCTTGGTGCACGACGAGGACACCCTCCGATTCCTCATTATCAAAATGGGAATTGATAACATTATGCTCGGCAGTGACTATCCCTTCCCGCTAGGTGACCTTGAAGTGGGCAAGATGATTATCGACGGCTGTGAATGGTTATCGGTTGAGGACAAGAACAAGATCCTCAGCACCAATGCTGTTCGCTTTCTTGGCATTGAAGATGTCGTCACAAAGTATTGGAGCGAGTTGTGAACCATGCCATGTACCATTAACAAATAAATGTATTAACAATACCGTATGATGAAGCGGCGCATGCTGACTTTCACGGGGACGCGAGCCGAAAGGGGTTAACATGTCCATAAAAGGCAAGCTCTATCCTCCATTGTCACAAAAACCCGTAGCGCGTTTCCCTTGTGCTGCTTCCTTCTCTATCCACCATGAACGCCTTGATTATCGCTATCACTTTCCTCGTCACTTGTCTCATCGCCACAAGTCACTCCCAAGCGTGCAAGGTACCAAATACCAAAAGCCTCAAATTCACACTTCTTCCCGCCACGGACATGTTTCCTTTTGTAAGTGCTCCAGTGCTCTCATCTTGGACTGACGCTTGTAGTGGTGTACGGCAGATACGGGTTCTTGGCAAGTGAGCGAAGCCTTGGAGTTGTCGGTTTTGATTGGACGCGCCGTGTATCAAGGTAAGACACAGTGGTCGGTGAACTTCTTGTTAAAATAGGCCCAGGCCAGTCGTTTACCCTCACGCTCATCGATAGTGAAGATGGGCCTTCGTTTCTCGCTGTCCAAGATGCGACGCGGAAAAAGTCTACCATGCCTTTGGGTATCGATGATTGTGCACTTCTTCGCGGCGATAGCGCAGACACCTTGACGTTTGGATCACTGGTGAGTTCGACGCAAGGTGACCTCTTTTCCGGAGTGGTCGAATGGATCGCTACGAGCAATGCACTACCTGCTAGTACGAATAATTTGTGCAATAGTCAGGTGGGACCGGACTTGCAGGAGTATTCACAGTCCATCTTATCCGGCCTTACATTGGACCATATCAATTTTTACACATCTTTGTAGACTATAGTGTATATGCAATGCTATTTACAATAGACTTAAGCTTGGTGAGGCATTAGCGCCAAGCATATCCTTAACATCTCCGTCAAGTTGAAATGAATATTGTGTCATAAGATCTGTGTCCAACGCCAGATCAGATGTTGGATCAAAGTCGAGACCGCTTGTCAACGCGAGACTTGGAAGGTTAGCTGCTTCCGTACTTGTAACGTTCCAAAAAGCCTCGGGATGCTGCAGCCAGACATCGACGTCTGCAAAGCCACTCTTCTCTCCCTCTAAGGTGTCCGTCAAGTCCCAGAGGAAGTCACTCTGAGATACCAATTCAGATACCAATTCAGGTTTGTCGGCTGCCGGGGTGCAAAATATGCAAATGAACATATCTGCATTCTTATCAAAAGCCACGCAAGGGATATGAAGCCAGGAGTCGCATATGTCACATTGCACCATATCCACATCTTCGCTTGTTTCATTGCATACACACCGGATCGTATATTCGCCATAATCCGTATCCTTGTCAGATCCTTCGCTCGCTTGGTTTTCGTTCGAATCAGTATCCTTTGAGGTTTCTGGTAGTCTGCTTGAGGACGTTATCCGCTGCAAAGAAGTGTAACCGCCCGCGTTATCGCATGTAGCAGCAAATGGGTAAATCTGGCTGACTAGCTCCGCGGTAGGCATGTTTTCGCTTGAAGTAATGGACCTGGCCAGAGTAGGAGTCGTTTCAACTTGCAGAGTTTGCGGTAGCGGTCGTGGAAGAATTGGACGCCCTGCTGTCTTGCTTCGGCAATGTGAGCAAAGATCACGGGATCGTCCCTTCTTGCCACGGAGCGCAATGCAATTTTCGCATTGGAAGAGATCAGCTATGATATCAAACAATTAGACCAAGTATGTGAGAGAGGCGCGCGAGCTTACCATTTTTGGCCACAATCGGTTTGACTTTGCCACCCATAGACATCGCGAACTGCCTCGCTTTCAGTTCAGCAGGTGTAGCAATGCTACTGATGACGGAAACGTTGAATTGAGGAGGTATGGCGCAGGACAATTGAGGCTCACGAGATTTCGACGGCGTTAAATTGGGAGCGTCAGTATGCGTGTGTAATTTCTCAGGCAGGGAAGGAGGAGTGCTGAGACTCCGTCCGTTGCCAATCCTAGATCCCCAACCTTTTACTTTGGCAGCCATGGGTGGGCTTCGTGGGCGTGACAAAGTATCGATAGCTGAAGCGATAGAGACAGAACGAGGAGATTCGTCTGTGCTCACTGTCGACCCCTTCTGAAATCGTTCTGTGTCTATGCTGTGCATGGCTTTTTGAAGACGTGCTTGCAATATTGCGCCAAGTGTTCGTACTCTTTGAGCAGATCCAGCTGCTTCAACAGCGTTAGAGGTCGCTTCACATGCTGGCAAGCGCGTATGTTGAGAATCCCAGATTTGACGACAGGTACGGGCCAAGATTGACTGCCGTGGCCGTGAAGTGAACTCGCTGAGGTTTGGAAACCCGTCAAACCCCCGATACTTGACGCTTTTAGGAGCATTTTCCCCAAGTTTGTTTCGCATTTCAATAATTTCGGCTTGACGGATACCAACTGTATTTTGTCTGTCCAACACCATGCTCATGGTGCCTCCCAAAGGACGCACGCCGCTGTTAAGCAGATCAGTTAGCGGACACCAGTTGTCTTCCGTACGATTGTGAGTTGGTATGCCCTTCTTGTGTCTATTTCTTCTCCGTTCCCTTTCGCGATGACTCCTTCTCTCGGGCGTACTGTCAGCGAACGCTCTCAGCGCATCATCATTTGTAACAGAATCATCATCCGCTACGGTGCTTTGCCATCGCTCTCTACGCACGCCGTCGCTTTTGATGCTCAGTAGGTTGACGCCAGCATCATCATCTCCAGCAATGGCGCATACATTAACAAAGCTGAGCGTACGCTTGATAGGTTCAATGTTCTTGTCGGATTCAAAAGCTTGGAATGTGCGATTGGACGTTGGGGTAAGGAAGATTGTCTCGGTAGGTTGTTGATGATGTGTCGGCTTCTTGCTTGCATCCTCCTTGTGCGCAGACTTCGCATGCGACTTTGGTATTTTCCGCTTGGAAGTCTGTCCTGTTCTACTTCTCGATGCGGATTTTGACCCAATTTCCAATGCTTTTGGGGTGCTTGTACAAGGTTGAGGGCCCCGCGCATCATACTCACAACGAGTCGGTTCCTGCACGGTTTCCTCCAATTCACGCCCATCATTGCAGCCGACATGCAAGTCAGCGTCCAGCTGAGCCGTGGTGATTTCGGTATCGGTAGATTCTCCCCTGAGCGTGAACTTGGCAGTTGAAGGTATTTCGGAAGCACCAAGGTCAGCCTCCGAAGATAATGGCGACAATGACGAGCCAACGGAGGAGAGATCACTTAGCATCACTTCTGTGTCATCCTTGCTGGGCATGACATTACGATATGCAGTAACCTTGCTCTCCTCATCGGCGTCTCGACGCAATTTTTTCGTCGCGGGGGAGTAATGTTTTGATGACGCTGTGGGGAGATTGCTATATGAAAATCGCGATGTCGGTGACGTGGCAAAGCTAGCCGAGAACTCTTGAAACGTTGCGTCTTCATCATTTTCATCATCACTGCTCCATTCGTCGTTTTCGTCGCGCCTTCGTCTAACGGTGTGCCGTTCAGGGCTCAATCTGCAGCCGTGGAAGAAAAAGGAAAACTTGTTAACCCCTAACCCCTAACCCCTAACCCCTAACCCCTAACCCAAATTCGACGCGTAATTGACGTTCCCAAGGGCTCTTTCGCATAAGTACCCTCCACTGTACAGAGACTCACCCTTTGAAGCTAGAGAGCCTTCTGCGTCCTATGGGTGTGGTGTAGCACGTATTGTTGCGATTTGTACGCGCCGTGGGAGTCAACGGCGAGACGGGCTTTGTGCCTTGTTGAAAGTGGTGTGCATCGTTCTGGTAATGATGAGGCTGAGAGCCGTGCCGACTCTGAGTGGGAGGAGGTGTTAGAGGCCTTTCGTCAGCTTCCAACAGACCGGTTGAAGCAATCTCGTGTCGTGCAGGGACCAAGGATGGGTTTCTAGGCTCGTCTTCCATCGCAGCGGACATCAGCTGCGCGTAGTTCATGACCGACATGCGGCAGTGAATGTACCCGTATCTGCTTGTGAGTTCAAAGTTTAGACACTCCCGAACCGTACATGTAATAATGCCGGGGTCAATAAACAGACTTTCGCAATGTCGAAGAAAGCAGTTCAGTAGTTGAGCCCAAACAACGAGAAAAAGGGGCGGCCAGATGCCCGCTGGAAAAATTTCATTTATGTCATTAAAGCCTGCGCGGGTTGTTGTGGCATGGTGGCATGGGGCTCATGACAAGTGCAGGTGATAAGGAGGGTTTACTTGGTGTCTCGTGATCTGTATGAACCTTGTGAATGCTGCATCACTGCGTCCATAATACCCTACGAAAGCTGTTGTGAATCCTGAAGTGAGAGTACATCCAATTAATTACTTCATTAATTAATTACTTCATGGGTTTCTAAATCATTAGCCCAAATAGATCCAGGTATGCGATTTAAGTAGTTTATCGCTGCGCTTGTCTTCTTGCTTCTCGTTCCTGACGTTCCCTTCAGAACCTCAAACCAAGCTTGTACTCCAGGAATGGAAGGACTGTGGCAACGACGATGATGATGCCAAAAACGGTGAAGGCCCAGCCAACCCCAATGCCGTCGATAGCAGGCTGCACAACCACTGTCGCAACGGCACCCAAAGTGCATCGAGCAAGATTATTGGTTGCAGACACAGAGGCGGAGCTACCCGGGAAAAGGTCAACCAAGAGGGTAGAGATGGCGTTGAAAATAGCTGTCGTGCAGTAACCCACTGTGACTAGCTCTTTAGCGCACATTCAAGTGTAGGTGGCCCAATACTTACTAATCGCTTGAAGCACGAGTGGGACGGCCAAATGAACACGCATCTCAAGCATCCAGCCGTAAAGAATCACACAGATGTACAAAATGATCATGCAGATCCATGTAGAGCGCATGCGGGCCGCCTCAATTGGGAAGCTTGGGTCTAGCTTGCCTCTATCCTTGACTTCTGGAGCATTGGCCTCTAGAGGACGAAGAATAACTCGGTAATCTCTGTCCATGATCTTTCCGGTGGCAAAGGTGCCAACCATACATCCGACACCACTGGCGATAAAAGTGAGTCCTATCTCCAGATCGTTGAGGCCATAGATGGTGGCGAATAGAAGTGAGACGGAGGATTGCATGGCGTAGAAGACTGCGTAAACGAGAGCTAGGTAAAAGACGACGAGAGCGACATCCTTCTCGAAGAGGAGGAGCAAGGATTTGAGAGGATTCGGGTATGAGCGAGAGCGATTTTTGGGGCCTGTAGATGTCGTGGCTGTGGAATGAGCCAAAGCCCATTTCTCCGGCTGATGGTGTTTCTTGTAGAATTGCGAAAGGGTGGGGTTGGCGTATCCGGAACCATTTCCAATAAGGCTGCGCAGCGTCTCCGGCAGAAATAGCACCATCGGGATCAAGACCACAAAGGACGCAATGGCTAGTAGCCAGAAGATTGACCTGACATAGGGGATAACGATGAGTATTTAAGGTTACAAGCCTCCGCATGGCTTACCTCCAACCAAGAGTCTGTGCAAGAGCACCACCAATGACTGGACCCAAAATCGGTCCAAACGTAGGCCCGAGACCAAAGAGTCCCATGTATCCACCTCTGCATAATTCAGAGAAGATATAAGTGACCGGAAGACATCTACTTATTTGCACCGACACTCACCTTTCATTTCTGGTCGCGATATCTCCGATGGTACCCGATCCAATAGCAATGACAGAACTTCCACCAAAAGCCTGCACCATCCGCAGAATAAGTAGACCCCCATAATTGGGAACGAGGGCCAACCCAACACACGCGCCAATGTATATGACGAAGCAGCAGATATATATTGGTCGGCGGCCCCAAACATCTGCAAGACTTCCCCACATGGATGGTGAAACGGCTTGGAAGATGAGGTAGCTGAATATTGTCAAATTCACCATTTCTGCAGTGACCCCAAGATCAGCTTGGACCGCGTTTAGAGCGGGGAAGTAGATGTTGGCGGAGAGGGGAGAAAACACGCCTGCTAATGATACAAGGCACACGATCATACGTTTTTGTGTAGGAGTGAATATTGAGTAAGCTTCTTGAACCAATTCAATTGGTTCTGTTGGAATGGACTCTGTGGGCCTCGCAGATCCTTGATTTTGTGTAGCCTCGTTTGACATTGTGTCTGGCGTTGACTTCTCAATTACGGTATTATCGCTGTATTGGATGGCTTCGACTGATTTGCTGGACATCTTTAGTAGTGCCTCTGCGTTTTAAAAGATCTCGCGTCTGTAGAACAGATACTTGAGAGAGTGTGATACCTATTTTGCGAAGAAGTAAGGCAGTAAGGTATATATTTTTAAAGCAATGCGTAAATCTTCCACATTTGGTAGGGTCCCGTCCGATAAGGATAATTCAAGCGGGAGTCAGGTGACCAAACGATGGCGCAGCAGGTGGAAGAATAAGCGAAATGAATGAAAGTGGATGAGCTTCTCGGATGGTCATTGGTGGACGTAAGACTGAAATGAATTAAAAGTGCCAAATATGGAACTAACAACCGACATACAAACACTCGAAGGTATCATACCACACTTAGTAGCCTTCAATGGCCAAGTCCGCAATGTGTTACTTCACCAACTTCCTTGCTAGTCTAGGGACCAGTTAAATCCGCGATTGATGCAAGTTCGCGTTTGAAGGCATTTATCCGCCAGGCAACCGTATCTACGCGCAAATTCCTTCAGGGATTTTGTCGGTAATTCTCATCCCGCGCACAGCGTAATGTGCTTGCGCTGTTTGAGGATTATTGACGTTGACTAGAGCACGCGTCTTGAGTCATCTTTGGTGAAATTGGCGACTTGCCAAATTTGGGTTGTCGCTTTGGCCTTGATGTCGTCGGGCCAGGTGGTTCTTCCTGACATAACTCGGCAAGCGATGCGCGTACAGTGGTAATCTCGAAGTGATACCATATATTGTTGGTTTCGTGATGATATGCCGCTAATGAAGATGACAAAACAAGAGTGCAAGTACGGGGGAATGACGAGCAACAACTCACCCTTGTAGCAATTCAGGTCCTGAAGAGAGAGCGGATATCTACCTTGATTCTTACTTCAACATCGTGACCGACAATTCCAAGCATACCTACAAGTTTGAAACTTGGCAGATTCACGCCATTGACCCGGCAAACAAAGCGCCCTGTGTTCCAATTGACGATACCGCAGCTTATCATTGCAATAGTGCACAACATGGTCCTGATTGATTTCTTTCCGTGCCACGGGGAATGTTTACAGCCGGTGCGTGCTCAATGTAAAATCCTGTTGGTCAAATCACCTAACTTCTGTGCAAGCAACTCAAACCCAACAAATGCTGTCTTCGAGAAGCGAATGGCGGCTCTCGAAGGTGGTGCATCCGCCATTGCCACGTGGTCCGGTCAGTCAGCCTTATTTCTAACAATGGCCACAATAGTAAAAGGGGGTGACAACATTTTGTGTCGACCAGATGTCTCTGGGGGCTACATTTAGCCAATTCGGGGCAGTATTGCGACAGTTCGGCATCGAGACTCGTTTTGCGGAAGTCGATGATCCGACTACATTTGCTGGTCTCATTGATGAGAATACAAAAGCCATCTATATCGATATAGATGGCTAACAATGCCTTTGATAAGAGAGCCGTTGCCGACGTTACTGATGCCGCGGGGTGTGCCCATGATCGTGGACAATACACCTGGCGCTGGTGAATACTTGATTCGACCCATTGGACATGGCGCCGATATTGTCGTGCATTCGGCGACGAAATGGATCGGGGGTCATGGCCATACAATGGGGGGGAGGGTGTCATCATTAACGCCGGATTGTTTGATTGGAGTAATGGACGTTTCCCAGAATTCACTGAAGTTCGGGAAGCGATATTTTGGTGCCGAGTGCAGCAAGACGTTTGGCAAGGGAGCATTTGGTGTAAAAGGTCTTTTGGAAGGGGTGATGGAGATGGGTGCTTGTCAGAAACCCCTTGGCTCTTTCCTGTTGCTACAGGGTCTAGGGACACAATCTCTTTTAGATTCCAACATCAAGTCGATAATGCGCTCGCACTTGTTCGATTTCTGCAGAGCCGCCCAGAGGTGGACTGGGTCGATTACCCTGGGCTGAAGGACCATCCACCTCATCGGACGGCAAAAAATTATTTGCGCCGTGGTGTTTGGAGGCCAATTTGAGTTTTAGTGTCAAGGAAGGTGTTGCCGGGAGCTCAGTAGCTGTCGCCATATATGCCCACATGGAGGCATCGAGAAAGTTTACGAACGTCTAAAACGTCTTGTTCCAGGCCATATTGCCGACCTTCTATTCAACTTCGAAAATGCATTGCACAAGCTCTAAGAAACAATACATTCATGACAACATGAGATACAACGCGATATTGGCTTTTCGTCAGTTCCTACTAGTCTCAACTCGTGTCATAGTGCCTGATAAATGGTTTCATGGGCCATGCAAGGCTCGCGTGAAATTGTCGCCGAGTTCATGAACGATACCCGCATTATTTACGTCGGACTTGTGGCCAAAATAGTACTTGTACGGCAATGATGAATATCATTGACCCGTGGTCTACTTGCGTACCACGGTATGACGCGCTTGAACGCAGGACTTCGGAGAGGCCCAATGTATGGTCCTACAAAGCCGGATATGACAAATAGATCCCGAATGTGCCGAGTCAGTCCGCATGTAAAATGGACACAAAACACGCGTGAGCTTAAAATTCCGTTGGAGCTGCCGGACTGCTTACCAATACCGTGATCTTTTCTTGCTTGAGAACGTTCGCATCCATGACGGTCGCTACACGCTGTTGTGTCGCCCTACGGCTCCTCGTAGATGCACATTTTGACATGACGACTGCCTGCCTACTCCCTGAACCCCTAACTCTCGTGTCACAGGCCTTTCTATCGTAAAAATACGCGGCCAAAAATAAGATGATTCGAAACAAGAGAATTGCCAATCTGGGAAGTGGCGGAGCCCACGTGGCCCCCCTTTGTCTGCAGCAGTATAAGTTGATGCCACATTTTTTAATGCAAACCCCCTTACTCCTGCTGTCGCCGGCAGGCAGCATAAATCTTGTCTAATATCGTTGTCCTTTTGCAACCCGTTGATCTCATAATGGCTCGTGCTATTGCTGTATCTCCGGCAGAGACACGTGCACAGAGCGCTGCCGTCATTCAGCCATCAAAAACGCCATCTCCTTCGACGCTCACGCTCAAGCTCGAGATCGAGAAAAATGCTTCTTCTGTCTCGTTGACTCTGTCACAGGCGAAAGGTACCGTTATCCCTCCCCACTATCAACATTTGAAAGTTCGACAGGACGCCGGTAACAGCACTACTCCTACCAATCCTTCTACTCCTTCATCACAGCCTGGCGGATCCTCTAGTCCTCCCCCACCTCCACCTCCACCTTCAACTTCGTCCTCGACATCATCATCATCTTCTTCACAATCTTCCAATACCCCTTCCAGCACCACATCGAATAGCCACTCAACTGCTCCTGTATCTTCCTCCAAGGCTTCGACATCCTTTTCTATGAAGACCATCGCCATCACTTCCAATGGATCGACATTCCTCACAACAAGTGTTACCCCCGTTTCTACAACCACAGTGGGCGGCACCTCCTCTACTAATACCAATCTAGCGGTCATTATTGGACCGGTTGTCGGGGGCGCCGTCTTTCTGATCATCATTGGAACTTGGGCCTTGTTCTACCGCCGCCGAAAGCAACGTGCACGATGGGACAAGAACACAGCGCTATTTAAAGACGAACATGACCACAATGTATTCCCCGAACTTCACGCAGTCTCTCCTATCCCTGATCGTTACGAAACAAGACCACGTAGCCGGTTAACCGCCGTTCCAGTCCCTATCACACAAGAACGGCGCGATCCTCCTGTCAAAAATCCATATTATGAACAAGATCCAAAGTGGTCTTATGCTCTACCAGAACCCTATAATTACCATGAACCCTATGCCAGTTCCAATCAAACCTTTCAAAAGCTCAATGAACAAGAGCGTAAACCCGATAGTCGAGAATAAACATGGTTTATCAGAACACCTTCTTTCTGTCACCACCATCTTTCGAGCCAAAGAATTTCCACGTGAATAAATTTCTCACGTTTAAGTCATCTTACTTACTCTATTGACTCGGTGTTTTTCTACCGGCCCGTCTCATCTCTCTCTTCTTCCGCTTCTATCTGCTCATCACGCTACGAGAGCAAGTATGCCTATTCAGACAAAGTTGACGAGAGCGCTGGGGATAAAATACCCTATAGTTCAAGGAGGCATGCAGTGGGTTGGTGAGTTTTTTGGTGGTTGTGTACATAACACTGCTCACTCCATGTTTAGGCACGGCTGAAATGGCTTCTGCTGTTTCGAATGCTGGTGGTCTTGGTATGATCACGTCACTCACTCAACCTACGCCTGAAGCTCTCAAGAATGAAATTGCCCGTTGTCGTACCATGACCGACAAGCCTTTCGGTGTCAATTTGACCATTCTACCTGCCATTGTCCCTCCGCCTTATGAGGAGTATGCGGATGTGATTATCCAAGCTGGTATCAAGGTGGTGGAAACCGCGGGCAACAATCCAGGGCCTTTCATCAAGAAATTCAAGGAAGCCGGTATCTATGTGATCCACAAATGCACCTCGATTCGGCATGCGCTCTCAGCTCAAAAGTTGGGTGTGGACTGTCTGAGTGTGGATGGATTCGAATGTGCTGGTCATCCTGGTGAAGACGACGTGACGGTGATGATCTTACTGGCCAAGGCTAGCCGAACCCTCAAGATTCCTTATATTGCATCCGGAGGATTCGGAGATGGCAAGGGCTTGGCAGCTGCTCTGGCTTTAGGTGCTGAGGTATAGGTTCATAGCAAAGATGTCGGAAAGCGAAAGCATTGACATATTGACTGCGCAGGGTATCAATATGGGTACACGTTTCATGGCTACGGTAGAAGCGCCTATTCATCAATCCGTCAAGGATGCTATGGTTGCCGCGACCGAGGTAAGTTTGTCAGTCCTGCAAAAGACCTGCATCCTAAACCTTAGGTGATTAGCGGGATACCAATCTCATGTTTAGAACGTTCCGCAACACATCTCGGGTCTTCAAGAACAAGATCTCCTCTGAAGTCTTGCACATCGAACGCAATGGACCTGCAGGTGCTGCCCCTGGTACTGCCGCCAAATTTGAAGACGTGCGACCTCTTGTCTCGGGTGCACGTGGACGCACAGTCTTTACGACTGGTGACATCGACGCCGGTGTATGGACGGCTGGTCAAGTTGTCGGATTGATTGACGATATACCTACTTGCAAAGTGTTGCTTGACCGCATTGTCAAGGAGTGCGAGGATACCGTACGACACAGATTGCTTGGTATCGTGAATGGTGACGAGATTCTGTCCGATGCCACCGGTACTGTTGCCGCTAAACTGTAGTAGATTATAAAGCACTTGTAGATGAATTGTTAAGGATATACATTTGACTCTGTACTTGACATCCAAAGGCGTCGCAAGTCGTCAAGTGCGCCTAAAAGGCAGTATGCATGCTTTCCTTTGCTTTAAAGCGCCTAACTGCAAAAAGTGCGAATTTACAAATCCTCGTGTTCAACACAGATTGAGAAATGTCTTCTACAACGGCCGGCAAGTCTAGTGCTAAAAGTGCAGGGTCAGACAAGTTGTCTGAGGCAGAGATAACCGCTCAGGTATGTTGAAATGTTCTTGATGGTGGTGCCTGCGCTTGTACCTTGTCGAGATCAGGATAGCCGATTCTGCATCTGCTTGGTACTTACAAATGACTTGTTTGCACTTTAGTACAACGCTTACAAATCAGACCTACAAAATCTAGCTCAAAAGCTCGGCGAACTCGAGTCAGAGGTAGAGGAACACAAGTAAGTTCTTGTTGCCAGTTTGCCAGAAATACTCAAACCTGGTCCAGACTCGTCATTGATACGATAAAACCTCTCAACCCCGACCGAAAGTGCTTTCGTATGGTTGGCGGTGTACTGGTGGAACGCACTGTAGTAGACGTTCTTCCCGCGCTTCAAACCAATTATGATGGGGTATGCGTGGATGGCGGCGATCATCTTATGCTGATGGCTTTGGCTTCTTAGATCCAGACAGTGATCAACTCATTGTTGAACACGTATAAGAAGAAGGAGGAGGACTTTGTGGCGTTTCAGAATAAGTACAAGATACAGGTGGTTGGAAGGCAATAATGCGGCGAGTTTGCAAACAACTGTATAGTAGAGCATGGCACGGGATGACTGTCGATAAATACGCGTTATTCCCTAACATAGTCTAACATCATGACTTGGGATCCATAGTTGCTAATATCTGGTCCCAGCAACGTGGAAAGGAGGCGTAGACGTCTTCGCCCAACTTTAAATCGGTGATGAAAAGACTCTTGTTCCCTGCTTGCTTCAATCGTTCAATGTAACCGGTTACACCTTCCGCGGGAACAGAATGAAGCATCATGCTTGTCTTCGAAGAGTTCGTGGGGAGCTGGATGGTACTGTAGTTGATGGCATGTCAGTCAAATTGCAGCGTCTCATGTTGACAACTCACTCGTATACTTCGCCTATGGCGCCTTCGTACCACACGACTTGATCAGCCATGCTATAATAGTCTTGATGGCAAGGACACCCTGGATTGAGCACCACCTACCTACTGTTAGTGTACAAGAAAAGGAAGACAAAGAGAACCAGAATGTCTCACCATCGATCCGATTTGCCTTGTGTTGTCTTCCGTCTCTGAGCCGAACGATGATGTACGCTCTTCCTTGTTCGCCTTCAACCAATTTAACCCTTTGGAAGCACTCTTGAAGCTGGTTCCATTTGATTTGACCCCATGACACACGGTCCGGTAATACTCAAGCCCTGCTTCTTCGTACCGTCCCTCATCCAAAAACAACCCCTCCATTCGAAAAGCTGATCCATATCGGCCCGGCCACCCTTTATACACCTCAATATCCGCCTTCACCTTTCCCTGATCGCGCTTCCCATACTGTGTACTCACGTATCCCAAACATTGAACATTCGGCGCACGGATGCGTTCGATGCCTCGTTGGTAATTGGCATCCAAAGTATCGCCAGGACCATTGTTGGGATTGATGATGAGAATAAACTGGAGTTGTGGGTGCGATTGAATGGCTTCCACCAGTGGTGACCATTCTTCGGCTTGATTTCCGGGATATATGTAGAGTGGATAGATGAGTTGCATCAGAGGGAAGGAGAAAAGTGGAAAGTGTCGATTGAACCGCAGAATATTCGACTTCTATCTTTGGAAAGAGACGTCACAGTAATGCTTTTGGGTGCTTTTGAGACTGCAGCATTTCTGCTTCCAAACGTTGAAACCACCATGAACAGCACACCCAAAGAGCCTTTATCTTCGCGCGGCAAAGCTAACGAAGACATGTATGCAAAGGAAAAGGTAACTTCTGCTAAGTCATCCTAGACTGGTATTGACCGAGGTTATAGGAACGAGAACAGTTGGAAAAGTTGAGAGCGGAACAAGCCAAGACAGCCGAGGCACAACCCAAGTCGAACACGCGCTAAACCATATATTAAACGGTAGCGCTGTATGTTTTCATATGTAGGTAGATGTGGCGCTCTCTCTTATGTTTTGTACATTGTGGCAATACTATGAATGAATATCATGGCGAACTTTCGATGGTGGCACTTTACACCATCCTCACCGTTAGGCTCTTGGGTTTTAGGAGCGCCCTGAGCCACCCTCAGCCGACATGTTTCCTTCGGCCCTGGTCTCGCCTATGTCCACGAAGGTATAGACCGACATTAACCACCACTACCACCATGAGGTGTTTAAAAGAACATATATCTTGCGTTGATTTGGGCAAACTTGGCAGCGATCGAGCGCTTCACCGTCGTCATTCAGCTTCCTTGTAGAGTGCTCTTCGCAGTGGGAATGAATGTATATCATCCGTAGCCATGATTTGCGCAGAGGGGCAATCCTGTTCTGCGCAAATTCTCGGGACACGAACTGTTCAAGCAATTTCTCACATGAAGTAAGCTTGGACCGGCAAATGTACCGATGGCACGTGCGCAAACCGTAAGCAAATAGCGGCGACTTTCTCAATAAGGTATGATATTGCTATTAGCATATAATGTAGTCTACAAGTACATCGTCTATACAAACAGTCTATGCCTCAATGTCATCTTAAGCAGATTGAGTTCCATTGTTTCGTCGCGAAAACCACTGTGTAGACTTGGGCGTGCCAGGAGCAGACACGGTGGTATAAGTAGGCAACTCTGTCTCGAAGCGATAAGGTCGGTTGGGATTCATGGGATCCGTGTATCCGATACTTCGTTTGCCCTCTTGACCAAAGAAAAGACTGAGGGGATCGCGTGATTTCAAAGATCCCGTGCAGACTGGATCGTGACACCATAGGCCGTCGTGTTTGTGAGGTGTCGTGGAGCTATCGACAGGTCTCTCGGTGAAATGGATAACCACATTGCGACCGACATCGGGCTTTCCCAAAGGATCAATCTCTTGAGCAGGTCTAATATTGTTGGGGCTCATTGGATCAATGAATTGGCCGGCTCGATCGGGAACATTGGATGTTCTGAATGGATCTTGTTCAAAAGTAGAGATGAGACCGACGAGCTTGTTGGTGAGTACACGCGCAAGATTGGTTGTGTTGACTGGCTCCGAAGATGCAGAGTTGACTGAGAATGTGGAAGTGTTATTAGGGGCCACGAGAGTAGACATGTTGATTAAATTGATTGAAAACCATGGATTGCGCGCGCAGACTTATATACCTTGTCTCTCTAATGACCGTGTTTTGTAATATTAATTAACGATCGGAACCGAGAATGAATTTTGATTGGTGATACCTCACTCCATTTTCGGAACTGGGAAGACGATTTTCCTCGTCGGAATAGCACGGTATGATTAAGCATCCTCGCGGATTCCTCCTAGCAGCACAGGCCTAGACGGCTTTAGCCTAGCCATTGATTATAGGCGAGGCATCATTTGTCAAGGAGAAGCTACGATTTAACACGTCAGACAAAGGCACGTTCATACTTGACACTTACGGAAACAAGGCCGTCTTTGATGCAGAGATAATGGTAACGTCTACGTCATCCGTAATGTTTGGTGTGAGCAATACATATTTACAATGGTGGATGTGGGGTGGGTAGGATGGATGATGGACGCAGCCACCGGCAACAGCATCTGAAGAGTGTTGTTATATCTCAGGCATCTTTCGAATTGGCCGTGACCAGTAAGATCGCTTGCTTGAAAGAACGCCATGTTTTGCCTTGTTAAATCTAGGAAATTTCCCCTTTTGGTTGCACACATTGGTAGGCGAGGACGCCATGTGCGCACTGTTCCTGACATTGTGTAGTGTAAAATTAGAGATACTTGCCTTCTGTCTTTCTTGTGAGACGTCGAGCGCTGAAACCTTACGACTGCTACTTCGGTAACGTCCCTTTATAAGGGACTTTTGTTGCCATCTGGTCATAGATCGCCATCATGGCTACAACGCTACCATCCTGCTATACCTTCAACGAGGCTTCATCTCGATCACATACCATGCCCAATCGCAACTCATCGCAATCATCTCTACGATCCGGCGAATTTCAATACATGTCAGGGCAGGTCTCTCCACTTTCGAGGCACTTCGACCCCTGTGATCCTGATCACAATCCATCTATGATCTCGTACAAAGCCAATGGAAAGAAGGCAGTGTCTACCGATTCTCTAATGCTCCATCGCCAACAGGATCCATTCGCGAAATGGTCGTCGGTAAGTTGGTCCACACAATTTGTTCCGATCCTGGTCATTGACGGGATTGATATTCAGGCTTCGGAAAGAATATCACTAGACGAGCCAGTGCTTCTGCCATATTCGATTCCAACTTTTGTAAGCATATCAATTTAGTCACCATGTGAGCAAGCACTAACCTCCCCCAGATCAACAAACACGCCAAGACTCATCCCTTTTTCAGTCGAAGCCCCCGGTTCCTAAACACACGTCCACTAGCCAAGTAAACTCTACGTTGGCAACTCAAGTATCTTCCATGAGCTCGAGTGCTGTCTTTTCGAGGCCCCACCAGAGTGCCCGCAAGATGTGGAGTTCCCTCAAAAGGGTTTCCAAAGTGGGCTGCGGTGGAAATGGCCGGTTACGTATAACGGGTGAACGCGATGTACACTCTATTTGGACACGTAAGTGACTGCAGCAAACCAATCACATTCCGGCCAGGTGGCTCATTGGCTTCGATCCGCAGCCGTGAGCGATGTGCGTCATGAACGACCCTATAGCGCAGATGTCGGCCATCATCAGCTTGGCCGAAAACCAAGTCGCCAGCCAAAACCTATCCTAAAGAAACCTTCTGCTGCTTTCGTTGAACATGAAGAAGTGAACGTTATGTACAGAAGCAGTCGTTTCTGGCTTTCGCAACCCTGATATCGGCTATCTAGACCTCCAAAACCTCGATGACAACGGATTTCCAGTTGATGAAGATACGGAATGGCATTCACCCAAACTCGCGGAACTGCCCATGGATTGGTTTGATCCAAAAAGGCCCATTCGACCCATCTTTCATTGGCAATTTGGCAGCCTTAGCCAAATCGATACCGTTGCCCAGACCGCACGTTCCATCCCACTATCGCCTACACGGAGCGACGCAAGCAGTCACCAATCCATAGATTCTGACACCGACTCAACATACATTAGCGCTAGCTCCATCACCACTACCGCCTCCCACTCTACCAGCAACTCACAAAAACAAATCTGCTTCAAAAATGAAGTTGAAGTTCTCGAGACACACTCCCCTGAAACTTATAATCGTCGTCCGCCACCCAATGTGACCTACATGCACCTGACGCCGGAGCTGAAGGTCTCCATTACGCGACGAGCTGAATCATTTCAAAAAGTTCGAGATGCGGGTCCACCGAGATAGCATGGTACACACTGTATTTCATTAAGGTGTACACACACACTTGTATATAGTCCGCACGATTTCACTTGTTGGCATCTGGCACAAGCTACACACACTAAGAACAACATATTGCTCCGGGAACCAGTTCGTGACGCTTCCGGACAAATGGCGTGAGCCAGGTGCGCGCCCAAAATGTGCATTGTTGATTATAGCCAATCAGAAGCCGGGATGGGCATTCTGTTCCCACTCGGTCCTTGTCGTGTGGTGAACGCAAAGGATCATAAATACGACAGCCCCCATGGCTCTTTTTTTCCACCATGGCGCTTTCGATACCTTTGATGGCCTGTGCGCTATTCATCTCCTTGATCGGCTTACTCGCTCAGTTATACTTTCTCCATTCGAAATACTCCAAATTGCGCTTGGCGGCATTCTTTGCTTCCATCTCGACGACTTGCCTCTTGATTCTCAATCTCCTACGAGGCATGAACTACTTCGAATACCTGTATTGGCTCTTTTGGGGGCTATCGTCAGCGTTCAACATTGACCTGATCATTTGGATTCTCATGGACATTGGCAAAGCCTTTTATACCCCAGGTACACGATTCCATACCTTTTCACAGTGGCTTCGGTGGTGGGTCATTATTGCCACGACTATCTATACGGCTTTCTCGGTGGCCTTTGGTATCTATATTACAGTCCAACAAGCCTATACCGATCTGACGATTGCTCTCTTACGCACCTATATCGTGATTGCCTATGTGTCGACAGTTGGAGCCATCATGTACATTTTCATGCCGCTTATGGTGACCAAAGGGATACGGGACGATGGTGAAACTGACGCCAGTGTGATCGGGATATGGTATACACTGGTTCTCTTTATGGCAAGTGTTCCAGATGGAGCGCTTTGGATTTACGCTATTGCACACGACGGAGTGGGTCTCATTGATCCTGATTATCAGACCTTGGACTGTGTTTGCCGGTGAGTCCAATCATGACATATCCATAGCCTCCTTGATGGCTGATCTACCTTGCTCTTCAGTATCTTTCTCTTCCTCACCTATTCGATCCCTTGTCCTCGAGGGGCGATCCGTCGATTTCGCAAATATTTCGTCCAGCTACCACACCCCCTTGGTTACTCTCGCTCCATGTCGCCATGGCCTAGTCTAGGTACCTATCCTAATCCCTCAAACCTCTCGGCAACCTCTCCTCGACACACTAAAACTGGATCTGTGGAACTTAATAGCTATACTTGGACATCGGAATCCGCATCGGGACTCTAAAGGATTACTCATAAGATTTCATTCATCCTGCTAGGGATTGCTCGGTCATGATCACCCTAAAATAGAACCGTGTACCTTCCACCCGAGACTTTCTCGGTGTCGCGCATCCCAACAATGGTACCTGTTGTAAAACATCCGGGATCCGAATTTATGCACCCGATATTGCACCAGATTTTGGTAGCCATGCACATGGTATATAAACCTTGTTGCGGTTGCACACCATTGATCGATGGAACGTACCACACGTTTCGCTGAAGTATATAACCCCCTCAATAATAACTCTGACTTGATGCTGAACCCAAGAATGGAACGTCAAGCGAATGAAAGCCGTGAAGAGTATCGGGCTCGTCGTCGTTCAAGCGGCTACTTGGATACCAAGGCCATGTCCGCCATGGCTCCTCCTACACACGAGCTTGGCTTCAACCCTTCTCCCCTCGGTCTCTGGGCTTTCTCGATGGTGACGTTTCTGCTATCGGCTACCAATCTGTTCACACCTCACATGTCGAATACTTACATCTTGCCATCGGCTATCATGTTTGGTGGTCTAGCTCAATTCATTGCCGGGCTTTTGGACTTCTTTTCAGCGGGTACATTTGGCGGTACAGTGGTTGTGTCCTATGGTGCATTCTGGACAGGTCAAGGAATTACGATGTTGCAATCTGTCAATTACACCTATACCTACAACGGTGAACCCGATCAATGGGCGATTGCCAATGGTCTTTACCACGTCGGCTGGTGTTTTTACACCTTTTTACTCACGACTCTATCTCTCAAGCTGAAGCATGGATCACTCATGTTGACCTTTTGTCTCTTCTTTGTGGGCATCACCATTTTATTTTTGGCGCTTTCTGCCTTTTTGAAGAGTACGGTCTGCCAACGCATTGCTGGTGTCACTGGTCTCATCGCTGCGATCGGTGCTTGGTATAAAGGTGCAGCTGAAGTATTAGAGGAAGAAGAGATTCATTTGCCTTTGGGTAGATTTGAGGATTTTGTCAACAATGCTCGAGAAAGGATCGCTGCTCGTCGCGCGTCGACATCTGCTGGTGCGGCAGAGCAACAAAAAGAAAGTATTGTCTAATGCACAAATGTATATTGTACCTGCAACCATTTTAAATAACAATCACGTCACCGTATCTACACAATCGAAAAGATGGCGCATGCGAGTGCGAGGGAGATGAGGTCTAAGAATCATCTATTGCGGCAGTAGGTCTTGTACATGGGCACCTCGTGCTTCTAGTTCTAGTAGCGTCCATGTGCTATCGATGCCGCCCGTGTTCTTGAGCACTTGCTGCACATTGGCAGCGATCTGCTCAAAGTTGTCAACGGCGAGGGCTAGGATGGTAGGTCCGGCACCGGAAAGGCACACGCCCAAGAATCCGGGGTAAGTTTTGGGAGTGATGGTGGCGAAAACTTCAGGAAGGCCGGGAATCTAGGTGAAAGCATGAGCACACATGACAAATCAGGCAGAAAATGTGAGAAATGTCTTACCAAGTGCTTTCTGTAAGGTTGATGAATCTTGTCTTGCATGGCTTGCCAAATGAGATCTGCATCAGGAGGACTTCTTCCCAATGCAGATGTAAGCACAGCTAGACGCTGAAAATTGAAAACAACATCTGGTCGATCATAGGAAGTGGGCAAAACAGCACGCGCCTTCGCAGTCGCTACTTCAAATTTGGGTATAATGGCGATGGCCTTGATCTCTGGTTGCCAATTGAGCTTGATGTAATGTCCAATACCGTGCGGTGGTTGCGGAGGTTTGTCCCTTTTACCCATCATTGGATGATCCAATGTCTCGGAAAGCGGAATGGACTTGGCTTCGGTGTCCTCGGGAGATAGTTCGCGCAGGTAGGATGCCACAAATCCTCCGATGAGAGCAGCAGCGACATTGTCCGGATGACGTTCGACCATCAGACAATAGTCCAACATTCTATCCTTGCTCATGTTGAAACCACCAAGCACATCACCAAGCATGACGCCAGCTACCACGGCAGCTCCAGAAGATCCGAGACCACGACCGAGCGGTATATCATTATGAGCATGGATCGAAAGTTGCGCTGGAAAGGCCATGACACCTTGAGATCGCAACACATAGAGCGCTGTTCTTGTGATCAAGTTTTGCGATGGATCCAGAGACACATCCTTGGTCCCTTCACCCGAATAGGTCACTTGAGCGTACGGCGTGACCGGTACAGAAGTTGCAGCAGGTGTTGGACCATCTAGCCAGCTCACGTCCAGTGTAAGATACAGCGAAAGCGACGCACCCAAGACATCAAATCCTGGACCAATGTTGGCCGTAGAGCATGGTACCGTGATTCTCACCCTGCGTGTCATAAAGAAGAAGAGAAAGAGATGCAAGATTTGATTGTGACTTCTTTAGGATGCTGGTAAGTGTTCCAGTGGTGACAGACGCTTTGGCTGACATGCGCTTAGGACATTTTGTTTGGGAGGCGGAAGACGCCAGCCGAGATGCTCCGCCAACACAAGCGGTCTCTCGACAAGGCACAGCGAGAGTTGGATAGAGAGCGTATAAAGCTTGAGGCTCAGGAAAAGAAGCTTATTGCGGATATCAAGAAGGCAGCCAAGGCCAATCAGATGGTGAGTGGTGATGAGCTCGGGATGCGGAGGCTTATGATGGTCTAGGGAGCGTGTAAAGTGATGGCCAAAGACCTGGTGCGGACAAGGCGTTATGTTCAAAAGTTTTATGCCATGAAGACACAGCTTCAGGCGGTCGGATTACGTATCCAGGTAGGGTTCACGGACGAAGCGAGGAGGATGGTTGAGGCTGACTTGCGCATAGACACTCCGGTCGAATCAACAAATGACGGAAGCCATGAAAGGTGCCACCAAGGCCATGGCGTCCATGAACCGAACCATGAATTTGCCTGCACTTCAAAAGATTATGATGGACTTTGAGCGGGAATCTGAAATGATGGACATGAAGGAGGACATGATGGGAGATGCTATTGATGATGTCATGGAAGAGGAGGAAGATGATCAGGAGAGTGAAGAGATTGTGAACAAGGTCTTGGATGAAATTGGCATCAGCTTGGACCAAGAGGTAAGATGCGGCAGGTGGTCCTGCATTAGGGAAAGTGTGTGCTTATTCGGGCCATAGCTTGCAAATACGCCAACGGAGCTTCGTCAATCGGCACCAGCAGCCAAAGAACGCGTGGCGCAGGCGGAAGGTGCCGGAGGCATACCTTCGGAAGACGATGCTTTACAAGCTCGTCTTGATAATCTGCGACGAGAATGAGCATTATACTCTTGAGCTTGTTATTGCCTACGCTTGATACATGATGTAACATAGACATATCGATGCTACAAGTCCACATGAAAAGGACGTGTGCAAGTGGTTTCTTCTTTGACGAGGGAAAATAGTAAAAAGTATAGGGAGAGATGGAGACAGCATCTGTGGCTACACGGTAGACAACATCGACATCAACTCGCCCATACCCAACAAGTCATTGTCAGATGCGAGCACGAAGCTCATGCTGGCCTAAGATTATCCAACAGTTCCTTCAATGACAAGCCAGAAGCAAGTCGACGCGATGCAGCTCCCGACGGGCCTTTGAACAACAAACACGCTGTCCAGGTACCTTGTGCAAACCCACACATGTTTTTGACGCGACGCACACCATGATCCAAGCCTCTTTGTTTAGAGTATAAAGAGGCTGTAAACTACTAGAGAGGGGGCCCCACAAAGGACCTTTTCTGACAACACCGCAAACCACCGACCTTGAACTCGTTCCAACCAGGTCATGGTGCCCTGGTCCACAGGTTGTCACTGGGGCTAACCCAGATAGCCAGCAGTACAACAGACACGCCACGCAGACGGGTTGAACCGAGTCTTCCAGTAGGTAGATTCGCAGGTTGAAAGAACATACGCTTAGGGTTAGCAGTCGGTCTCCTAGAGACGGTAACTGGCCGTTGATCGGATAATGTACGTCGCGCTGTATCCATCCCTGACGCGGAAGACTCCCTCTCGAACGCAAGAGAACCTTGTCATTTGAGAGAGATGGCAGTCTTCCAAAGAGCCAAAGCGTGTTTCGACGCGTTAAACGGATAATGGGTTAGGGTATTATGGAGGGCGCATTAGGCCATGACAATGATTATGACAAACATCGCTATCAGTATGGCCAGGATAAGCACGGTGCCAAAGAGAACGGTACCACGACTGGCTGGAAACTTATTTTCAGCCATGAGTGTTTGAGCGTGAAAGTATCTTGCTAGTGCAAAGAAGAGAAACATGATACCGAGGATGATAAAGGAGCCACCGAGTGGGCGGCCGGCCTTGTTGAGAATAAGATTGTTTTCTGAGGTATCCAATCGAAAGAGTTGGGTTATGGCTATGGAGAATAGATCCATGTATGCATGATTCAATGAACAGAGCGGTATGACGCCTCCAAAAGTACGTCTACCTACCTACGCCCACCGTAGTGATGGACAAGGACGTTCGGAGCCAGGCAAGGAACGTGCGCTCGTTGGCTACAAGCAAGAAAAGACGTGTGAGCACAGCCAATATGTCTCGTACAGTGTCAGCTGTCTGAGTGCTTACCCAAGTGATCCCGAGCGACACTGCCTTTATTCTCAAGGATCAAGCTGGGTGATAGTCGATGGTACCAGTGAAACAAGTCATCGTATACCGTCCGTGAGGAGGTTTTGAGGCGTGATGCAGCGTCTCTGTGAGCCTTGGACGGTCGCCGTACTCCAATCGGTGTATTGACGGTTGTCTTGGGCGTGGTCGACGTGGAAGCGTCGGTTTCATTCTCTGCTTGAGTCGCTGTGTTTGACTCCGTTGGATTGCCCTTGGTCATTACAGTCGTCGACATGGCATGTTATGGGAATAGCAAAAGTTACGCTTCCCCGCACTTTATTCAATTTGGAAATGGCATGCTCCAAACGTGAGCTTACTCAAAGTATTTGACCGCGTCTACGTAACTCTCTAGTCCTCCCACATCAATTCTACCACTCACAGGCATCACAGTGACAGGTTGACGCTTGACTAACCATGCGAGAAACTTGCCAGTGGCATCGAATTCCTCCAATCCTTTGCCCGCCTGATGGCATTCGTCCAAGAACGTGGCCAAAGACTTCACGGCCGGTGGGGTGAAGAGGTAGAAGCATGGACAAGCCAATCGTGACTCGGTCTCGGAAGGCTGGGGCTTTTCCCGGAAGCCAGAGATGTAGCCTTCATTGTTCAATTCCATGATGCCAAACTTGTGCACGAAGGTATCGCGTACCGTGTAAGCCGTGACGAGGGAGACGTTCGGTTCATCGCCAGGGTTGGCTTGATCAAAATGTTGGACAAAGGTATCAAATGAAAAGTCCTTGAGGAAGAGGGTATCTCCGCCGACGAATAAGACGTTGGCATCGTGAAGTTTAAAGGTGTCGACAGCGAAGTGCATATCTGGAACGGCACCTAGTCGAGTTTCGTTGCTCTGCGTGCCATCGTTGGCGATATGATCTGAGGGTATCGAATGCTTTTCGGCCCATGCCAAAAAGTTCTTGTAAAAGTGGGCATTGCTGACGACATACAGATCCTGAGCCGGATCAAAAGGATGGTTGGCCGAAGAGAAGGTGTGTAGCCAGTGAGTGATGAGTGCATCGTGCGGTGCAAGGGGCAATAGGGCTTTTGGCACACCAAGCAAGTGATGGAAGCTACCGGTGCTATCGTTTTGAATATCCCGTTGAAGTCTTGTGCCGTAACCAGCTCCAAGTATGACCACTGTCCATCATCTCAGTGAAAGGTACCCATCTACCCTCTGCATGCGCTCTCATTATCTCACCTTTGATGGATGTTTGTCCAGTCATTTCGCAATAATCTTCGTTTTCATTATGGCGCATAAGCAGTTTGCGCGCAGGGTGCCATTACTGCCTGATGTAATAAGCATCATACTGGCATTGGCAGCGATACTGCTTCAAATCTTTGCCCTTAGCACTTGTACACAACCAGGACTCTGCAAAACGTACTTTGCACGAGTACAGTCGAACGATGCAAAGCAAGATTCCGCCGTCTTTTACTTTGGCTTGGACGGCTATTGCGTGGCGCAAGATGGGTCCGTCAACTGCCAGTATCATGACTTTGTGTCTATGACACCCTTTGGTAAGGTCTATGACCATTGCAATGCAGTCTTCTAACTCTCGATTCTAGACATCAACGTAAGCTCATATTTGAACGACACGCATCCCTATCTCTTCTCCAATCCAAACTCGCCCAATCCGGCCTTACACCCCGAAGTTACTTCCAACCCACCTCATCAAACCGGCTTCTTCTTTGCACTTAGCGTCTGTTTCATTCTCTCATCATTGGCCATATGTTTGGCCGTTTGCCGTCAACTTCCTCACCTTCATTACACAGATCGATATTATACACGCGGATTCTTGTGTCTCTTGTCGGCCTTGTTCGCTGCACTTAGCTATGGCTTGGTGGCTATTCACATTCATTATGGTGTTAATTCGCTCAATCTAACGTATCCGAATCTCGTCGCTACCGTCGGTCCAGGTCAGGATTTGCAAATCATCGCCATGGCGTTTCTCCTTGTCGCGTCATGGGGATTCTTGAAGGGATGTTGGGGGATCAAGTGAGGATGGGCGCAGTGTAGTGGGTGGTTTTGGAGTTGTGGAGTGGTTTTGTGTGCTGTACATAATACGAATAATGCAATCTTGATGTTGGCTGGAAAGTCTTGCGCAGTGTTTAACGACAGCGTTTGTTACAAGGTGGAGAGGCGAATGCGTAATGTTCATCGCGAGGTTTATTTCATTCGATTACTTCTAAACGAACAGCAACATAAGCAATATTACATTGAGATATGATAGTAGTAGCAGAATTATGATTGCATGTACGGTCTCACTTCACTTAC
The DNA here is from genome assembly GCA_002261195.1 of Bifiguratus adelaidae. NCBI lineage: Eukaryota > Fungi > Mucoromycota > Endogonomycetes > Endogonales > Bifiguratus > Bifiguratus adelaidae. The sequence continues at coordinate 47,892 of MVBO01000082.1, forward strand.
CCTCACTCATCTCTCTTTTTCCGCTTCAATTAGTCCGTCATGGAGGGATGAGACAGAATTGGACCCCTCCACGTCGGAACTGATCTATCTCCTCGTGGGCTTGAGGACTGCGTGTTCGGACAGATCATTGCGCGTCGATATCCCAGACCCTGAAGAGAATCTTGGGGCCTCTGCCCCGAACTGCAGGCCACAGGAAATGACACCTGCTCTTGAATTGGCCTTGTATCCTCCTTCGCCAGGCCTAGGAAAGATCGCATCCAGGACATCTGATAACCATTACGGTTCCTTACCACCTCTAGGCCCCAGAGAGCACAAAAGTGTACAGTAGGCGCATGCTTCTTGTTTTTGTATTCGGATCGGACCGTGTGCTATTTGAATGCCTTGCCCATCTGCTGCATTGAATGCAGTAGTGAGCACGTTTGGTTTGCTGTAGTTTTGACCTACATGGTCACGTAGGAGTAGCCGAAATCTGTCTCCCTTGGGCACCCTAAAGGGTATCACAAAGTAGTCGTCGCCGAACTTCGGCGGCAATTCAAGACCAAACCCCGGCGTAAACCCTATCGCCATTTTGCCCAAATGCTTGGAGGGTAGCATCAACCCAATCGCGGATGGATACCAATCCCTTTTCCCACGTTTCATCGAGTTGGAAAGCGAGGTTCCTAGAGACAAGATCGTTAACCAATTTACACACACAACGAGAACCCACTTTCTGGACCTCCTCCGCGTGCCCAGCCTTGGCCCGTCCTTTGGAGTCGATTGAGGGGGTACCCCAAAGGGTAGTGCTTTGCAGAGCAATTAGAAAAGACATGAAGTTAGTTCAATGGATATGCAGAAAGAAGATAAACGCCGACATGTATAAGGATCACAATGAACCCAAACACTGCATCATGAGCAAGACCGTTTTGCGATCCATAGTCTGCAAGCCGTCCAGGTTGCTTAAGGTGCACGGTAGCAGAGGGTCATTTGCGTCCAACACTTGTTCCTGTACAGCATAAGTGCCAACCACCACGCTTACGGCCAAAGTGTGACATTAGGCAACTTCCAACATGTATTGGATCGGGATTGTCGGCACAAAATTTCGTATGCAGCTCATCGTTGCACAGCGAGCACGAAAGGAAGAACTGTCGTACCGAACCTCTTTGATCCGGCTCATAACGTGCTCTTCTTGTTCGAGCGTCTACTGGTCCTCGATGGTATGTGTGTACCTTCGCATGTGTCGATCAATGTCTTATGTCTCAACTCGATGATCTACTCTAGGGTAACTGCATAAGCTTGCCCGAGAAGATGCGTGCCACAGAACCGGATCAAAGAGCTCCCGGAAACGCTGCCACACAGACAATCGAGTCTTCTGCGAAAGCTACCCCGCGGGCCACAACAGTCCCGACCAAGACCTCCGATGACTCGAAAGCCACATCCAAAGCCGGTGATGATGACAAGTCAAGCTTGAAACCCAAATTTGTTTATGACGAATACAACAGACGTTTCCACAACATAGAGAACGCCGCGTACCCTCTACCTAACGATGACGGCGAAGTGTTTCGCTTGCAAGATTTCCATTATCTGACACGTTGGGCTTTGGACGGGTAAGTCACGGATCTCGGCTTGTCGACCCGCGATAATGACTCTTGCTCCTTCACAGGGACTTTCATCCCCCGATCAAGGAGCTTTTGGAGACGGGCGCGAAGGTCTTGGACGTTGGGTAAATATGGCGCGAGGATAAAGACCTGCCGAGTAACACATCCCGTTTAGATGTGGACCAGGCACCTGGGCTCTAAGTATGGCATCGGAATTCCCTAATAGTCACTTTACCGGCATCGACATTGCAAGCACAGCTCCAGAGACGATCCGACCTCCAAACTGCGAGTTTCAAGAAGTCAACGCCATCAATGGATTGCCTTTCCCAGACAACCACTTCGACTTTGTCTATCAACGTTACCTGACGACAGCGTATACGGCGGATAATTGGACCTTTGTCCTTGGCGAAATCAAACGTGTCACCAAACCTGGCGGTTGGGTGGAACTGATTGAGCCTAACGGGACATCGAAGAAGCTAGGACCGCAGTTTACAGACTTGACGAGCTTCAGTAAGTCTTAAGGCATAGCTCAACCATGTCAGGATGAAACTCACGAGATTTAGTGATTGGAACCATGAAGACCAAAGGTGTGGACATGACGGTTGGAGACCGATTATCTATCCTTGTCGAGCGATGCTCCGACGATCCTAAACCCACCATGAAGGTTGATTTCCGATCCATTCCTATCAACTGGGGCGGTCGTATGGGTGAAATGTGGGCTAATCAGCTCAGATTGGCTTTCGGGGCTTTACAATCGTTCTTTGAATTGAAATACGGCAAGATGTCCACCGAGGATTTCAAGGTCTTCATTGACAAGTTACTGCAAGAATGCGCAGATAACGAGAGCTACACTGACTTTTTCTATGGTTATGTCCAGGTGGTGAAAGCCTGAATGCTCCTCATACACTGATATCCACTATACTTGTCCTCATATTCAAAATGTCTAATAGATAACCGGTTAAACTAGACCAATGGCTTGTTCACTACCCTAGGAGGATCCTTATTCACCTTGGCAAGCCCTTAGCGACGCTGCGCCCTCTTCCCAAGCCTCACCTAAGCTTTGTACTACCTTGCCCAAAAATAGATTCAGGGAACAAGGCGTTGAACACCTGGTTCTGCACCTCAGTCTGTTCTCTCTCACTTGCTTGTCATCATGCGCTCTTCTCTCGTCTTGAAGTCTATCCTTGCTGCATTTGCAGTGGGAGTTCACGCACAAACTGCAACAACAAGCGATACTTTTCTGCCTAATACCAACAACCCAAACATTGTTGATCCTCTCGCAGCTGGCACAGGTGCAGGTGGAGTCAACATTCCATTCAACAAAGTCGTGACTATTCTCACGCCTCAAGCCAATGCCGTGGTCACTACGCGTGATATGTCTCCCTTGGTGTGGTCAGTCAACTCTGTGCAGTCTAGTGAGTATATTCAGGAACGGTTGCAGTTGCACTCGTTATTGACATTTTTGCGTCAGCGATGTCTTTCGGAGACACGTATCCCATTGGCATGAACATGGACTTTGTATGGACTTCAACCAACGGATCTAACGCCGTCGCTTACTCAATTAACGGTACACACAATCTTGCTGTCAACCCGTCCATCAACCCTCAAAGTGTCCAGAATTACAGCGACACGTTCACCGTACCACCCTGCATGTTCTTTAAACGCTATCCCAACACCAGCTGGTCGTACAATTTTGTCTTTACGCCCGTGTATGCATCCGGAAGCGACAACCCTATCTCGATCCCCGTCAAAATCAACAGTATTGCAGTTGATTCCATCGATGTTGGATGCAATCAGTAATGGATACGAAACCCCTATTCTGTGCCATAGAGAACATGTTTGAATATATACCCCTTTTGACATATCAAGTGAAGCCCATGTGCGCGTCAATGAGAGATCGGAAGATGTGAGGTTGATGTTCTGGGAAAGGCTTGAAAGTAGACGCGAGACATTCTTTCAGTGCATGGGGAAGCCCACTTTGACAATGTCAGAAACGAAACGCGTTATCACATCTTTGACTTACTGAAGCGTAGCCACAGTGAGGTAGCCTTGAGCTTGCAGAGCCTGTGCCAGCTCCGCTTGATGATTATCCATTAGACTTTTGTTCACGACCACAACCAGTCGCTTCTTGCACCTGAGCGCTTCAAGGATGGATCCCGATCCTACTCACATTAGACAGCACATGACAGCCATGAGCTGGACATACCTGCGTGGCTAACGATAACGTCAGCGCTGGCCATAGCCTCGTGCATGCTCGGCACATAGGCAAAACCGTGCACGACTGGCACGATATGGTCCTGAATGTGTTCAACACCACGCTGGAACGCGTGCTCTGACGAGCCGTATTGGATATCTATTGTGTCTATACCAAAACGCGATAGAGTGCTTAGAAAGGGGCTAGCGAGGGCAGACTGGACAAGTGCATCGAAGCCCGTACTGCCCACGGTCACCAAAAGCCGCATGGACCGAAATGCAAAATTGGGCAACGCGCTTGTCGGCTTTCAATAATTTGCTTTATAGATTAGTCCAATCCATCGTGAGTCCACAATATCGACTACAGAAACGATAGAGGAAGGGACAGGAAGGGACATCTGCAAAAGGATGCCAACATAACTCGGCATGTCCTGGGGTCGCAAAAACGCGGTTACAATGTCTGTTTCGGCATTTGTTGTTTTTGCGGTGCTGTGGATCGTGGAGAAGTCGGATTGGTAGGATATGAGAGGGTACGTCTTGGTTTGATGGAATGGAAGGTTGATTGAGGACAGTCAGAAGGGCGAGTGACCGAAGCGATGGAACGGGTTCAATGTCCGGCAACGTATACGGTTGGTGTTGAGGAGATGGGGGTTTTCCCTCGACAATGTTGTCAGTGGAGGGAGGCTCGAGTAGTGGGTTGGGCGTAAGCATCACTAATTGAAGTTGTTCCAAATCGAGCAATTCAGCGGGTACATATGTCTGAGGACAGTTATAAGACGGTGAAGAGCCGTACAATCGACAACTTACTAACTGATTGCTACCTATCGATAATTCATTAAGATGAACAAGCTCACCAACATCAGGCGGTAGCTTGGTAATCTTGTTTTGCCCTGCATTTGGCATCAGCATTCATGCACGAATTTTACTGCTCGGATACACTTACGTAGACTTAGGACGCGAAGATTCTTTAACGAACATATCGTTGGATCCAGCTCTTCCAGTTCGTTGCCAGAAAGAAACAACTTTAGGCCTCCTTTTACAGACGGATCTTGCGAAAGAGTCACAATATGTCCTAAATCAGCCAAGCTCTCTGGAAGGACCCGAAGCCCAAGATCACTAGGAAATTGTGAGCACTATTTCAAGTGGACACTGTATTTGCCACCGCTTACCTCAACACAACTTGATCCGAGCCATTGTCGACCGCATTATTGATCACTGTTGTCACGTGCATATTTAGGCGCTCCTCCTTTGCCCATGTTTTTGAACAATCTTCTTCAAGAACATTGGATACATCTCCGAACAAGGTTCGAACTTTACCAATGTCCGAACGGTTGGAATGCAATCGCCTGCGTTGTCTTGAATGAGATCGTGTTTCGGTCTCGGTTTCTTGTGAAGAAGTGACTAAGTTGTTCTCCCTTGATAGATCGGACAGTTGACGTTTGTTGCCCCTGTATGTTCCGCTAACCTTGCGACGTCGGGGGGATTGGAGAAGGGACATTTGATGTTCAAGATACTTGATATCCCGGCTCACATCCGTCGGCGTTGTGCTTCTGTCATCTCGACCAGGCGATGTCGGAGGAGTCGATACGGTGTGTAATGGCTGAGATGACACCAGGGATGCCAAGTCAGATGCCATGGCAGATATAGGCGATGGAGATACCTCCCAGTCTTGAAGTCCGTCGAGCGTTGCGACTTCGTCAGAGTCGTCGTCGAGTTGAAGCTCACTGTTGAAATGTAAAGCATCCGTAAGCGGTATATCCCCCTGCGGCAAAAAGTCTTCGTCCTCATCCTCGTCCGAGTCTGGCCAAAGAGATGTACCGAAAGGGGAAGACATTGTCCTCGAGGGGAGATCCTCCACAGGCGATGAAGGTGGAAATTCTGACATGAAAGAAGACGTCCGAGCCTTCCTGAACGGTGTGGCTGAAGCGTCCATGATGACAATGTAAGACGCAGGTGCACACGCCGATAACACCATTTACGCGTCAATTTAACGTGTCGCCAACGTGACGTCCTAAAATGGAAATGACAGCCATATGCACGATCATTGGTGACCATGTGTAAACGATTATTACCAGTAGTACCGTAGCAATCACATATTTACAAGGTTTAAAAGTATCTCTATCTTACAAGAAGCAAAAGAAGCTCGACAAAGCAATAACCGCGAATAATTGCCCTGTTGCGGTTATACGCCGAGCGTCTGAGCTGGCAGGTGTCGTTTGTGGTGTTACAGGATTGCCTACACTCATGGAGAGCCCTTTAAAGTATGTATGAGTGTCATGTGGAGCAGCATATTGAGACGTGCTACCACCAAAGAAGGTCGAAAACATGACGGAATTGATTAGGATGTCCGGACTGGAATGATAGAGTAGATTGTCCATGCTCACTTGGAGCGTTCCGTTGATCCACACTTGTAGGATTCTGTCCCTCTTATTGATCGTGTTGAGTTGGGTATATATATCGACCTGATTCCATGTACCAGCCGTAAAGGTAATGCTGCCGCGTCCAATCGATTGCCCGTATTGAGTATTGCAAATCACCATTGAGTTTGTGCACAAGGTGGAATCTACTGGAATGTAGGCATACGCTTCGCCCATAGCTAGAGAAGGTTTAGGAAGCTGCAATGAGGCTAGGCAAAGTACTATTCCTCCTTACCATTGCTTCTCCACATTAGACGCATTGAGAAACAATTGTTGCCAGTCGCTTGATTACCTCCGGAGCAACCTGCACCTTGATCGCCGCCATAAACTCCGGGTAGCTTACCACCTTGATTCCATGGAAAGTCAGCGTCGAATCCTAATTGGTAACTGACGAGCGTCCGATCGTACGTCAAATTCCCGAACGGCGTGGCATAAAATTCTACACCGCCGGTGACAGTACTGTATTTTGAGGATTGCGGCGTATACGAACCGTTGGCATAAAACACTTGTAGCACCTTCTCACCAGTAGAGTTGAAGGGATCATTGACAAATGCAATGTTTCCGTTCCCAAAGAATGTGTTCCTGCCAACACCCCAGGCCTGCCTTATAAGTTGAGCTGTGGATGCCGATGAGAGGTTGCTGGATGGATACGGAGCATTCCAAGTTTGGTTTAGACCAAGCGTAGAAGCTAGCAGACTTATCTCCGCACGCGCTGTCGTGAAGTACGGCGCAAGCCCAACTGCGAAGCAGACTGCCTCCACCAGAACGATGATGCCCTTCCGCGCCATACCAGGTTGAAGCGGTGAAAGAGACTTGTCTGATGCTGTATTTATGACTGATGCTGCGGCATGCGCTACTTATGCTCCACGCGTTCAGCCATCAATGACTTGAAGAGCAAGCGTAGCTCTTAGAATCAGGGGAATCAGGAACTTTAAAAAATGAGTTGGCCATAAAGGGAAACAACGTGACACGAGCGCGCACGGATGCTTCCATTGTCATACGTGGGCGATCTGGACGGAGATGCGGATATGCGGGGTTACCGCTCCTTGCAGCACGCAGTACACGACGCCATTCATTCTTCGCTGATAATGATTGACTATTTCAACGTGAGGATTGGCATTGGATCTCTGCCTTTCGGCGCGCATATGTACAAGCCAATAAATGCGCATAGCCTAATTCCGCTGAAAGGGACATAATGAACATAGTTCACGTTGGATCGGCGAATGGCATTTTGACATGGCGATCTCGCACTGACGCCTTTATGAGGTAAGAACGGTTAGAGACCACCGAAACGGCAACCTTAGATTAGTTTAATATCGCCCAGTAATCTGAGCCAGATCGTAGAGTCCACGACTTCTAGGATCTGAGATGTATTACAATCTCTTCCTTTATGCTGGCAGATATGTTGTCTGCAAGGCTTGCCAAAGTAAATACCTCAACCTATGCTGTAGTAATGCTTACTGCTCATGCGACTCCTTACGCTCTATCATATCTCAACTAGCAAGCGTAAAAGTCCCGAATGCACTTCCAAAGATGAGTTATTGGCTAACCTTTGTCGTCATCCATTGTATCTTGCATTATATTAAACGAAAGTACTTGAATTGGGGCGGAAAGAAGCATGGAGTAGCTTCTGGTCTGGATACTTTGCTGACGGACGACTTGCGTGAGCAGCATTGGGAAGGAGGCTTGAAAGATTGATGGGTGCGATCTGGTGTTTGGACTCGTAGTACTCTGCCTTGTCATTATTCAACACACCTTCAGGTGAAATTTGATATGTGATTGGGAGATTACGATTGCTTGACGCCAACGAGGAAGTTTGCTCCCATGTATCGTTGGATCCAACGGCCGTTGGACTGAGTATGTATGAAGCTATTTCAACAGGATCTTATAACATCGATTGATGCTAGGATGGAAACAGATTTACTCCCGTTGCTTCTTTGCTATTCATCGAATCAAAATCATGAATATTCGTTTTTTTCGCGCATACAACGTGCAAACAAGATATAAGTGCATAGCTTTCCCTTGAAGGACTTCTTTGCAATGTATACAGTTCCCACTCTCCACAACCTGTCTTGCTCGAGGCAGCCAGCAATGCTCTTTCAGATCTCCAGTAAAGAACAGTACAAAGGAGGGACGAAATCCACGAAAGACAATCTAGAGGTAGCCCTAAATCAATCACTCATTGTTCATGGAAAGCCGGACAAGCCTGAAGTCTGTCTCGAAAGGCCGTCATGAGTACGTGTACTACAGTCGGCACAAACATGTCTTAACCTGATTGTTATTTGGGTGAACATAAGCCTGTACTTGTACTGGTACGAAATCTAAAAGGAACTCGTGCCCGAAAAACAACCCTAACCCTGGCGAAGTCTTATTTCTGATCCGGAAGAGCCGTTCTAAGCCTTAAGGCTTGTAGAGTGCAGTAACATACTTTTGGGCGTTTCTTTTGACATTTTGAACAATGTTGGCAGAAACGTTATCTACAGTGTTTGTTAAAGCAAATACCACAGATTATGCTGTGATAGCCGCAACTTCTCTTGCTGCTCTTTATGTCGTATATAACAAAACTGGCAAACGTTCAGGCCTAAACGAGCCGCCAAAGGTTGCTTACTCGCTACCCTTTGTGGGTCACACATTGTATCTTGCAATTAATAGCCAAAAGTTCTTGGATTGGTGTGGAGAAAAATACGGAGAGGCTTTTGATCTGGATATCCTTGGCAAACGCACGACTTGCGTCAGCGGCAAAACCGGAGAGGAGGCATTGAAGGCCGACGCATCAGACCTTTCGCTAAAGGATGGTATCCTGACCGGTAAGTTTTGATTGATGTTGTTTTTCTCGGCCCTTCAGCTGACGTTTCTGGTGTCGCTGCAGATCCTTTTCACCTAGATTACGTCTTGTCTCCAACAACTTTCGAAATTGCTTTCAAAGTCAACCCGCTTATAGCGCGCTCTGTTATACCTCAGTCAAAGATGCCCCTATTCACCTCCGACATCCGGTTAGGAACGGAACAAGCTTTCAAGGAACTAATCGGTGACTTGTCCAAGGGACCGAAGGAGATCAAGAACTTGACGTCCTTTTTCCAAGACCTAGTTGCTTACATCAGTGTGCGAGCTTTGCTGGGATCAGATGCCGTTATCGACGATGTGATCAAGAGCTTCAGCGAATTCACAGGGGATGTCACCAACAACGTCGGCCTCTTCAAGATTGTTCCTCAAGCTTTGCACAAGTACATCATCCCGTATGTTCAAAGCCTACACCGACACCAGGGTGTGATGCGTGAAGGCCTCGCCGAGATTATGGAGAAACGCCGCAAATTGACACCGGAAGACTTTGAGAAAACGGGCCAGCGGTTCGATTTCCTCCAAGGCTTGATTGAATATCGTCGTCCCGATGGAACCGGTTATACCAACGATGAGTTGGCAGAGGCAGTCCTCTTGCTAGCATTCGCTTCCGTACATACGACCTCGATGCACACTGGCTTTGTCATCTTCTGGCTACTTGCGCGTCCCGACATAGAAGTGGCCTTGCGGAAGGAAATCGATGAACACGTCGGCGACGGTGAGATCACGGATGAAACGTTGAAGGACATGAAACTTTTGGAGAGCGTCATCAGAGAAAGTGTTCGCCAAGGTGCAGACATGCTTGGTGCTTCAAAAATGGCCTTGCGCGATTTCTCATTTTCTAACGGCATTCAGATACCCAAAGGTCAGTATCTTTCATGTTTGCCGAGCATCTGACTCATGTATTTGTACAGGTCGTCTCATTAATGTTCAACATCGTCAATTGAACTTTGGCGCGAATGCCAATAACTTTGACTTGAAGGATTACGACCCGTTGACTCCAAGCAAGAAGCTAGCTTCTCAAGTATCTTCGGATTTGACAACATTCGGACTAGGTATATATATGCCGCTTGCAACTTGAACGGTAGACTGACTCTAATTTGCAGGTAAACACATGTGCCCTGGTCGTTTCTTTGCTGTTCATGAAATCAAGATCATTACCATCCTCTTGCTTCGCAATTACAATATTCGAGCAAAGAATGGTAAACCCAGCTTCCCCGTGGAGTATATCCTTGGAATGTATTCTGCACCCTCTTCTCAGCCTGTCGTAATCGAAGCGAGACAATAAATGGCTTGCAATGTCGGATCCGCAGACAAACAAATGCCCATGGATCATCGGAGCGCCCATTTCGGAAAGTGACGTTTTGAGCAAGAATCAACTGTCAAATGCTTTGTTGTAACTTTTCACTTGTCTGAGGTTCAATGAGGAATACTCCGGAGGTCGTGAAACCGCTGTTGCTGATACCAGACAGGTCGGAGGGAGAAGAAGAGGGTAATGAGCCTAACGCCATTCCTTCGTGGTTGGAAGGCAGCTTGTACTTCATTGGTACGTTTGCGTCTGGGTCGGCTCAAGGCTGGTACCTTGGTCTCCCTAATGTTGTTTGTAGGTCCAGGAATCTTCGAGTTAGAGCTCGGTAACGGACAACCCTTTCATTTTTCGCACAGCTTCGACGGCCTTGCTCAGCTTCACCGCATCCAGTTTATCCAGAACGATAAAGCCATCACGCCTTATTACACATCTCGCTGTGTTGCCAAAGGGGTTCAGAATCGCTTAGCGGCTCACGATGATACGGTACTGTTCTTTGGACAGAAGGTATCGCAATCCCCGGTGGACAGGATACGTGCTATCTGGCGACAGTCTTTGTAAGTATGCGATGAAGATTCTGGTCTGGATTTTGACATTTAAACAACCGGGTTGCAGTACCCAAACGCCTCTTTCCTACTATGATGTTGACCCATTCATTATTGGTCAACTTTGTCCCTCGCATGCACATTATGACCCTGTCACCAATGAATACCTCAATTTCACCGTCAACATTGCATTTCCATATATTCAATACACTGCTTTTTCGCTGGACCAAGTCGGCAATGCTAGTTATTTCGAGCCAGTGACGCAAAATCTTGCGCGGCCAGGCCCACTGTCTCTCCGGCCATGCTTTATTCACGCCTTCATGGTCACTACAAATTTTCTCATCATACCCAATTGGCCCTATGTCTACAAGTGTGCCGGTCTCTCCATTATTTGGAACGGTACAGTGAGCGACAGTCTTCGATGGGATCCGACGCTACCGACGCTATTTCATATTCTCGATCGCAAGTCCCGTCGGCACATTGCCACGTACGAGTTGCCTGCTTGTTTTGCGCTACACACAATTAACGCATGGGAGGAGGTCAGCGAAGATAGGTCGGATGTCACTATCGCGTTCGACATACCGGTTTACCCTGATCCGACGATTGTCATGGCAACGGCTGATTTAGGCAAAGTTGAACGGGAAAATCAGACACTGAATGTTCAACCGCCGCAAGTGTGGAGAGTACGTTTGGCTAAGGTACGAGCGGTGCAAGCGTACCAGAGCTCACTGGTAAACTTGGGCTATGTGAATGCTTTGGCGAATTCGATCGCGCGGATCACGTTGGGTCCTTCATGGTCACCTTCTGTTCCTTTCACGTCCAATCAGGCCAACTACCATGTACTTGGGACAGATCTCGAACTTCCGCGCTTCAATCCATATTTTCGCATGCGTCGTTACCGATATGTCTATGGCATTCGAGAGAGTACAAAGGGGAGGCGATACAGCGAAGGCGGCGCCATCATGTCTGGCTTGCTCAAAATGGACTTGGATCAAGTTGGAAGAATATGGGTATGGGATGAAACTGGATGCAATTGCTCGGAACCAGTGTTCATCCCGCGACTGAACCAAGACGCTACTGAGTTGGCCGAGGACGATGGGGTGGTGTTGTCCTTAGTCAACGTTCATGGTCATGTTGAAGCATCCAATAGAGCATTTCTGCTCATCCTGGATGCGCAAACTTTTCAAGAAGTCGCACGAATACCCATAGCCTCATACAACATTACTACCATCCACGGCACTTTTGTAGATAGATTTGGACACGGTATCAGCGTTCCATAGAATCGTAGATTGGACGAATAGATATTTCACATTCACTTTAGCATTGGCAAGTTCACCATGTGCTCGTCCTCAAATGTCTTGCAAGACCATCATAGCGGAGTTGCTTTGTCAACGTCCAATTATCGTCTGCGCGTCTCCGCAAAGGGAAATGAACAAATGAGGAATATTGAACCGCTTCAGCGCTATCCCTTCACGAGCGCAGAACGTGTTGGCCGGTCACCTCATGCGCCGCTGCCTGCTCACTTGTAGCCGCAACAGAGCCTTCTCACTACACCTCGGCCAGCGAATACACCCACTAGAGGATATCAGCTTCGCGTCAACGCCTATACTTTCACGTTCTATGAGTGCGATGACTTTTAGCGGTGTTGCGACGACCAAGTCCGGTCAGTCTGTCCGTACAACTACCTTTGCCAACGCCAACTTTGACAGCGACAAATATCGAGCATTCCGTCCTGGTTATCAGAAGCACCTCTATGATATTATATACGATTACCACGCCTCTCACGATGGGCGGTTTGATAACGTATTGGATTTGGCGACGGGGACAGGCATGGTCGCCAAAGAATTAGCCCGCAAATTCAAGCATGTGTATGCAACCGATCAATCCGAAAAGATGCTTCAAGCTGCTGAGAAGCTACCGAATATTCAATACGCTCAGGGTGTTGCGGAAGAGATCGAATTTGAGGATGGTTCCATGGACATGATTACGATGGGTCAAGCTTTCCATTGGGTAGATCACAAGCGATTCTTTCGGGAAGCCAAACGCGTTGTTAAGCGAGAAGGCACGATTGCCATTATCGGCTACGCATTTGTTATGATTGATGGATATCCTGAAGCGACAAAACGCATACAACATCTCGGCACGGTCACACTAAAGCGATATTGGGGTAAGCTGTATAGAGCTTATAGGCACGAATACCCTTTGCTGATGCATGATTAGAATCTGGCCGAGATATTCTCGATAATTTATACCGGGATATCACCATACCATTCCCACCTCCTGACGTGGAATACTACTTTTCGCCTCACGGAACGGATCATGATCACCGAGGGGTTACGACGACACAACCTCTCATGCGCGAAACTACGACCTTGTCCCGACTTTACCATTACATACACACCTGGTCGTCCTCTGCCAATTGGAGGTCTCAACACGGGAAAGAAGATATTGTGGATCCCGTTGATGCTTGTTTTGACGCCATTGCCAAAGGTCTCGCGGTCGAGGGAGGCATTGGTAGTCCTCCTTGGGATGAAAAGACGATTGACGTGACATGGCCAGTCGTTCTAATGCTGATAAGAAACAGTGAACCAGAATGCAGCTATTAAGGACTTGCAATAAATTCAATTGTACGGCAGCTTTGTTCCTTGTGATCATGGTAAGCTTGAAGTCACGAACGGGTGAAGAGTGATCACTCACGCTAACATGGACTGTTATAGCCAGAGACACCATATACCTATCTTCGTCTAAAGAACCGACGGTCGACGGTGTTCGTCACGTTCAAGAATAAGGACACTATTGCTGACCTGAAGCAATCGCTCATCGCCGCCTTGGAACTGCACAAGGATTCAGAACTAGAACCAAGTTATGGCGTGGATGACGTGCGTATTTATGAACGGACCAAGACTGGGGAGTATGCTCTCGTCGCCGATACCATCACGGCCGATAAATTGCACCTCCAGAACGATTCGGTGCTCGTCTACACGCTTCGCAACAATGGTAGGTACTTCACCTCGTCTGCGAAGATGGCTCATGGTGGTGTATAGGAGAATTTGAGGAGCCAGAGATTACGAAACCCGAACCACTAGACGAGTTGGACGAGCCAGAGGATGCCGAGATGAAGCCTGAAATAGGCAAAGGAAAAGGCAAAGCATAAGCAACGTGTTTGCCCGTAGCATACCCTGTATATAGGAACTCAAGCGAAAGGTCTTTTATCTGAGATGGTCCTTTATGGATTGAAAGGTCTATACGCGTGTTTATTCGTCATTACGCCAAGATCGTTTTCTACGCTCAGGTTTCTGTTGAAACGCATTCGGCACATTCGCAGCTTCTGTGGTCGGGCTCCTCGTCAACACGTCAGGTCGGTTCTCCGTCCGATCAAAGACACTCGCGGCTTTGTCACTGGGTCGTCGCCGTTTTGACGTAGATGCCTCGTCGATTCTGTGAACGATGGGTGTCGTGGGTGAGGCCCTTTTTCGTCGTGAATGGCGAAGTGGCAATCGCGGCGTACCTGATGGCGTAGGCTTTGCTTCACCAGATTGTCGCACCGACCTTCGACGCTCGTCTAAGAGTTGGAAAGGATTATACACGGCTGATTTACCCGTAGGCAACTTGAGTGGAGTAGAAATCGTTGATTCCGGCGCTTCAAATGTTGGTCTACGTGTAGGCTTCAGCTTCTTTTTCGAGATCTCCTCTTCCGGAGTTGGCTTATGCAGCTGAGCAAGCAATTTCGATGGTTGCGAGATGTCATCGTTAACGGTGGCGATCGCTGACGGTTTAGCATTCTTGGCAGCTCTTGGTGTTGACCTTGCCTTTTTGGCCTTGATCTGTTTGTCTGTTGTATGCGGCTGGTCGTCCGTGTCCGAAATGTCTTCTGCATCATAAGCGTGTCTTCGGCGTTTCCTGCTCGTAATTCGCTCCGGTATTGCGGTTGCAGATTTGTCCACGGCAGATATGGTCATGCTATCTAGGATGGCTTGCAAGTGTGGAGGAGATTGTGGAGATGCCTTCACGGAAGGTACAGACGGACGCTTCGTAGGAACTTGCTGGGACGGGATTTCATCCTCGGGTCTCTTTGAGGCGGGTATTGAATGCGCCGGATAAGCTGTTGGCTGCCGTACGTTCAAATCGGCTCGCTTCGTTTCAATATGTATTTCCGCTGGAAAGACTGATCCAAAAAGAGCCCTTGGCAATTCGTATTCGCGCTGGTAATCCTCTACCGTATAAGATATCTCCTCGATCGGATTTACGTTGACGGATGTTCGACGGGTTGCTTGTGGAAGGAAGGTCAATGAAGTAGTCGACGAACGATTTGACACTTCATCATAGGATGATACTGATGGGTATATGTGCGTATATGCATGCCGTGAATTATCGGGTGATCGCTTGGTGGACGTTTTGGTGCGAACTGTGATCGGGGCCGTTTCCATGGGAAAATCTTGTTTCTTTTTACGATGTGAAGCTCTTGCCGAGCCATTCGAGGATGCGCCATTAGATAATCGTGGGGGCATCCTCTTTAATGCGATTAAGGGTTCCACCTTTTCAACATGGAACCTCCTTATCCAAATTGGGATCATACCAGACAAATCTGGCAGCAGATCCTTTGGCAATGACATGATGCGAGACAACTATGCAAGCTTTAGCGATCTGTCTGACGCTAAGTAGCTTGATTTGCAGACATACCACATGACCGAAGCTGTCGACATACTCGTGCGTATAATCAAAAAGTTGTGCAATGTATTGATTATAAAAGAACTTGGCAGCCTGATGGTAAGCTAAGTACGGGTGGACGGATTCAACAGTGCATTGATACTTACCGAGGTGCTCGCGACCAAGAAATAGAGTGCAATCAGGAATTTGACTTTTGAATAAAACGGGAACCTGCGGAAATAGCGAGCCGTGAGTGATATCGCCCGAGCACACCATCCCAGAACCTACCACCCAATGATGGTGTCGGTAACAGTCTCCACCCAATGCCCGCACATGATG
>MVBO01000083.1:0-63647 GCA_002261195.1 Bifiguratus adelaidae
ATCGTGATTCATCACCTGGTGCAAACTAGCGATGTTACGTGTATGTGTATACGTAGCATCGCTATGAGACATGTTGTCGTGCTTGACAAACACAGTCCATATTCCACCATCATCTCATGGGGTGCGCAAGCTGTCATGATGTCAAGGATCCTTTCCATGAGCTATCCAACAGCGCATCATTACGGCACAGAGGTGAGAAAAGGAAATTTACGCGCGCCTCTTCTTGGACTTTGTGCATGGCCATCACTGATGCATTTCATGCGGGGCTACAGCTGGCCATGGTGGTGGGACCAGTGGTTGGCTATGTGGATCAATACTTTATCATGCGACGGACTCGCACGAGTGAAGGTTTCAACATTGCCACCTGTGGAGTGCTCATGACATCAAGGCAAGTCACTTGCTTCTAACCGTAGGGCCGATAGGCGCGGTACATAAGCCTTGTTTGTAACACGTCGCTCTATAGCATTGTTCGCATATTCTTTTGGCTAGGAAAACGCTTCGATACGACCCTCCTATTCCAATCCATTGTCATGATTGCCGTCCAATTTGTCCTCTTGGAAGCCGTGATACGACATCGACCTACAGGCTACCAACCACTTCAAGTACCTACTTCACCCATACGCCACCACCATACCTTTTCCGATACGTCCTCTGCCCATTCTCAAGAATCTGATGCCTCTAGCATTGACTTCACACCTGAATATCCACCAACATCCAAGCGAACTTGGCGGACATGGGCGAGCAGGTTCTGGGCCTGGAATGCCTTTAGCGATTACCTCTTGTTTCTTGGCCTCTTCACCGCTGCATTTGCGCTTCTTTATCTGCTGTTAGGTGGCTACAATTGGTTCGTAGAGCTCCTGGGATTCATTAGCCTTGGCATCGAAGCTACCGTGCCGATGCCACAATGGTGGATGAACTTCCGTCGAAAGGACGTGGATGGTTTCTCTATTCTCATTCTGGGTTCATGGGTAAGTTGGATGCTATAGCATGCCAGCAGAGGTTGACGATATTCTATGCATAGTTCCTGGGTGACTCCTTCAAGTTCTTTTACTTTATCTATACACATTCGCCTCTACAGTTTATTCTGTGCGGAGCCATTCAATTATCGGTGGATGTCGGCATTGTTGTCCAATTTTTTTTATATTCTCGGTCACTGCGTCGTCGACTCGGTCTTAAAGTAGATGATCTTCCATACATTGAAGATGATTTGGTTGTCTAAATGTCGTTGTAGAATACAAGCGTGAAGAATCACCCCGCAATTTTAACTTGCTCGATTCGGAAGAGCTTGGTCAGCAAGTGTGAGGTTTTCGCTTTGAGCGTTTATTGATCGTTTTGTTGATACTATGTCGACATTTGAGACGTACGACTTTGACAAGGATCAGCGCTTCCTCAAAGGACTGCCTACCCTACTCAATGGTCTGTTAGAATCCGTAAAGCGGAATGGCGAGGCCATTGACAAGGAGACGTACGAGAAGGAGGTGTTGCGAGCCAAAGCATACTATTATGACCGGTAAGTGCTCGGAAACACACAAGACGATGACACGGCGCTCACGGTTCCGGCTAGTTTTGTGTCCTCTTTCGATATCCAAGGGTACATGACGCAGAAAGAGAATGAAAAGAAAGCGTCGGCGTCGGCCTGTCCCTATGCTCACTTATGGCAAAACAAGGGCAGTGGTTCGAGTAAGTCACCCGTTTGATATTAAGAGTCATGGTTGACCGTTTGCGCGTAGGCGATGTGATGGGCACGCAGGCAGGCGACCTTAAGCAGCAAATCCGAGTTCAATCGGCACCTTCCGGTCAAGGTGCTCTACATGTCATCTTCTCCTCCCCAAAGACCGACAGTTGTTTCACCATTCGGAACATCGCTCAAGTGTATCACTGTGTGCATCGCGCAAGGGAGGATGCCGACGTTACCTCACTGTTTCTGTCCGGCACGTACAAGGCACCCAAAGCAGATATGCCCGTACCCACGTCGGAAATCAGAACCGTAGATACACACATCTTCTCTCAGGGCGTGCCCATTCTCGAGACAGTCGACTATGCATTGTCGCAGTCCACATCGTCGGATGCAAGTGCATCATCACCGGTCGATATTTGTAACAAGCATGTGGATCGTTTGCTGGACACGTATTTTCACCTCATTCACAAATTGGACATGTTCCGTAAAGACAAGCCTACGGTCGTCTTTCTTGATGGAGCCGTCCCGCTCTCGATGGTGGAATTTGTCGATACAACCACTATTCGGGTAGCCACAGAGCGCGCCTTGTTCAACCCTTCGATGCTCTCTGCGGAATCGATGGTGAATCCGGTAATTGGCTTGACGGCATTGGTTGCTCTAGAAAAACGCGCTCGATCCGCCCGTAGTTCGTCTCCTCGAAAGTCTTTTGCGCAGGGCATGGCCTTATATCTTGCCTTTCAAGAGCCTTCCTTTATTTTGCGTGGTCCTGATCTGTTACGACTGGGCTTCATCGATACCTTCATCCCATCCTCCAATCTCAAGGACACCATCAAGACGACATGGACAAATTCGGCTTGTCCAAACCCAGGCACAGAAGATGCTATCCGCTTGTATCTGGAAACGGAGCGTGCATATGCGGGGCCAGCTAAAATTGACGTGTGGCAGCAAGAAATCGAAGAATGCTTTGGGGTAAGTCGACTTGCCTGTATTCGTGGGTCCGCGGCACTCACGAGGTGTTAGGATGCCGTAAGCGCTGCTGATGTGCTGGAAAGGCTGGTCAAGATGGATAACAAGTGGACCAATGCATTGCGGTCCCATTTGGAGGCACAGGACCCGCTTCGGCTTGAGGTAGGATGAGCCTGGCATAATGACATGGACAGGTGTTGACACCAAAGCATTTTCATATAACAGATCATTTATCAAGCGCTCAAAAAAGCCCAAGATTTGAGCTTTGAAGAGTGTTTGGTGCTTCAGGACACCATTGGCAAGAATTGGCGACGCGAGAATGCAGAAGGCTCCAAGTACGGAGCATGGCTGGAAGGCCTTGTTAATGGCGAATACTCTGTCCGTGATCAAGGCAAGGCGCAAGGCAACACCGAGATCACTGACGAAACCGACGTCATTGACCTGGCGAGACGCTTCCTCGCACCACTTGGCGATGACGAAGCAAAGCTTTCGTTGCAAGAGTCGGATGCTCATATGGGTCTTCAAGTGGACGGCTATGAACCACAAGAACAAGCAGACGAAGCCCTACACGTAGACAATATCACCATTTTCGAGTGCCCTGTGACGGGCGACGTGGGACCCATGCCAGGCAACCATCCATAGTCTTTCAATGTACAAGTCTCATTTTCTCTTCCACGAACCATGTAACGATAACGTGTAAACTAACGGCAATCTGTGTCAATTGATCTAGTGTTCGCCTACTCGAAGCGTACAGCACGCAGGCTGTGCCTTGTATAGTCTGAATCATTGGGGCAAATGTATCAAGCAAAGAGGCGGCGGACGTGTTGGGAGTCTTTTGAACAAGGGAGTACGCATTAAACCCCCGAGCTAGAAAGAAGATGGACTTACCTCCAAATAAGCGTCGACCATGTCTTGCACACCCTTGGCCCACACGTTTCTGGGCATTTTTCTACGCAAATGATAGGGCACCGTGTGATACACTAATCCAATGAGAAAGAGAGTATTAAACGCAAGGACCCTACCGAATTGAAAGAGGATGTCGGATGCGACAATGTCGTGCGAGGACCGACAGGCGATCCCCGACCTTCCAGCTTGCACGTTTTCCAAGCACTTTTTCCAATCGTCAGCCAGCGATAGGCGTTCGCTGGGATAATGCTCAGCGACACGGGATTCCAACAGATACAAATGAGCGTGCACGTAAAGAACTCGGAGAAGACGACGATGGAGGTTCTGAAGCAAGTCTGACACTGTGCTTAATTTCAAACTTTGGGAACCATGGGCCACTCACCACGGAGCCTTGGAGGAAGGACAACGTCTAGTGGCCGTGCATCGTCTCTCTCCCTCGTATCATGTAACTGTCGGTCCATCATGACGTGCCTTAGATGCATGTAATTATCCAACGACATCTCCGATGCGGTCGTTGGGTAATAATGTTGCAGCAATGTCTAGGATATAAGGTTGCTGTCAGAAATCTCTAGACTCACCTCAATACCCCGCTGCAAATGATGAGAAATGCATTCAATGTCTTTGTCGTACAAGCAAGAGGCATTCCAAAAGTTCATGTGGCTATCGAATGCTTCATGATATCGAGCATCTGCGTATTGTTGGATGACTATGCTTATGTAGCGAGCAATACGGTCACTCTGATTGGATCCTTGATGCCATGCGTTTGTGCTGCCGTTGACAAGACGGGGTACGTCTTCGCCGTTGCGGCGCTCTTGTCTCACCTGCGAAATCCGGGATCTGGGTTGGGATATGGATAGACCATCAACCGGAGGCCAGATGCAGGGAATTGCAGCCCGAAACGAATTTTGTACTGTGTGTTCCCTGCTGTCGCACTTCGTTTGACCACTTGTTGACGTCGACGATGAGGAGCTTTTGCAATGCTGTAGTGCATGTAATGGTACCATATTGGCCAGGATATACTCACGTTGATGCATCCGCAGAAGTTGATGCCGTTGTCGTATCGACGGCTTTGTCTTTACGTGCCTGACGGTTGTCGCTGGCTTGCTCTCGAGCTACAATACCAGCGTAATGGTATTGGCTCTTTTTGCGCTCTCCTAAGCGCCGCGTACTGATATGTGGAAACACGATGCGGATGAGTTTCCCCAGAGTGGCATTATTCACAGGTTGCATTCCGTATTGATGGCAGCTCTGCAAGTATGCCGAATACACCGAGGATCGTGCAATTGCCGGACAGGAAGATGTCCCAGTAACGTACGCGGCGTTTAGCCTTAATCACGTTGACTTTAGGCCAACACAGGCACAATAAACATGCTTACCAGCACATTGCAAAGGAGCGTCGGGCTCTTTCTTCCTCCAATTGGGTCGTCGATTCTCTCAATTTTCGGGACCAATCCGCCAGCTTTGCTTCCCCGCTTTCAATATCGCGTTCATCGTCCATATCACTATAGGCGTCGCTGTCGCCCTTGTCGGACCAGCCATCTGAGTCATATTCAGACGCAGAGTTGTGTCTCCTGCTGTAACGCCGGCGTTTACTCAGGAAAGACATTGCGGAGTCTATCCGCAACGCAGTTTTTATCATGCCATCATTCAGATAAAGTGAGCCATCAATCACTGGCGGAGGTCAAACACAATGGATACAGGTCAATGTAGTCTTGAGTATCAGCAAGACTTGCACCTATGCAAGACTTGAACGACAGACAACGCATTCTATGCGCAGTCAAGAGCGTTGCCGAGACTGTTGATCGACGTGTTTGGAACGTCATTATTGCTTTCTAGCGAAAAGTGTCATGCAATGATGTAATGACACGTATTTAGTTGCATGTGTCTAGTACTTGGTAAGTTCAAAGGAATATCATATCGCATACAGAGTACAGGTTGCTCAGCGTGCCGCTCAGCAGCATTGAACCACGGCAAGTTTCCAGGTACGAGTTGGACAATCCACCATAAAAGGCAAATAGTGTGTGACTCGCTAATCTGTGTGAAATTTTAGCTCGTTCGAGACTTTGGCTCGCCGAGGCCGAACCGCACTTGCACTTGCTCTTTCTCTACCTTCATCTCTGATAGTCATTTACACAAGTCGGTATGACCGAGGCCAATTCCGCTAAAAGGCCTTGTTTTCTAGGCATAGACGTCGGCACTGGGTGAGTACATGTCCCAGCGCGGATAATCCTCCGTGCTGTACGGAGACCGGAGGAGCTGGTTTGTCAAATGGGGCGCTGTCACTAACGTATCGCGTTTTCTAGATCCGCAAGAGCTGCGGTGATTGATCACAAGGGAAACATACTAGGACTACATGTCACGGCGACCACTACATGGAATCCGCGTCACGAAATCTATCAACAATCCACCGATAATATATGGGCCGCAATTTGTCAATCAACAGCGGAGGCCATCAAAAAGGCAGGGACAAATCCAGAGGACATCAAAGGCGTCGGGTTTGACGCTACTTGCTCCCTCGCTGTTCTGGATAGGGAGGGCAATCCGATGAGTGTGGATGTTGAAACAAATTTCGAGGACAATACTAAAAATATCATTCTCTGGGCCGATCATCGTGCGAACGAACAAGCCAGTCGTATTAACGCAACCAATCACCCGGTACTGAAATATGTTGGTGATAAAATAAGCTTGGAAATGGAGGTGCCCAAGATGTTGTGGCTCAAAGAGAACATGCCGGCGGAAAAATGGCAGCGCATTGGACACTTCTTTGATCTGCCCGACCTTTTGACTTTTAAAGCCACAGGTTCGCTGGAACGGTCCACGTGCTCACTCACATGCAAGTGCTCATTCGTACCGCCTGGTATTGAAGAGTCAAAAGGATGGAATGCGGACTTCTTTAAGGCAATCGGTTTGCAAGATTTCGTCGACGAGAATTTTGAGCGAGTTGGAGGTATTCCGGACGAGACAGGAAAGGTCTTGTTTGCTGGCGACAAGGTCGGATCAGGACTTTCTGCTCAGGGAGCAAAGGATCTCGGCTTACTGGAAGGAACACCAGTCGGATCAGGCGTGATTGACGCTTACGCTGGCGCCATCGCTACCCTCGGTGCTAGTACACAGGCTGAGAAAGCCGACTTCCTCGGTAAAGGAACGCGGGAAAGCATGTTGGAGATGGGGGCGAACCGCCTTGCCATTATCTGTGGAACTTCAAGCTGTCACATTGCCATGGCGCCTGGTCCTATCTTCGTTCCTGGGGTTTGGGGACCCTACAAATCCGTACTTCTTCCTACAATGTGGTGCGCCGAAGGCGGTCAATCGTCTACTGGCCAACTCATAGATCATATTCTGTCAACACATGCGGCTTATTCGCAGGCGCAAACGCTCGCGAGGTCCACCAAAACCAACATTTACGCTCTTCTCAACCAACATCTCGTCTCCTTGGCAGAGAAGAGACGTGTCAAATACGTGGAGCTCCTTGTCAAGGACCTTCATATCTATCCCGACTATCACGGCAACCGATCTCCTCTGGCAGATCCAAGTTTGCGCGGTGTTCTAGTCGGACAGTCTCTCGACGCGTCTCTAGACGATTTGGCTCTCAAGTATTACGCAACGCTACAAGCCATCTCTTGTCAAACTCGTCATATTTTGGAATCACTGAACAGCAAGGGATATACCATAGATACGCTTTGCCTCTCTGGTGGTCTCTGCAAGAACGATCTCTTTGTCAAACTGCACGCTGATATCACACGTTGCAAAGTCGTTCTCCCAGAATCCATTGAAGGCGCCGTCGTCATTGGTGCAGCTTTCTTGGGTGCGAAAGCTGCCGGTCTTCAACCCAAGAAAGCCGGAACATCCGGCAAGCCTGTCATGAATAGCCAAGACAATGAGCGGCAACCCAATGGAGGCATGGGGGACAAGGAAGAGGTCGACCTGGGCTTGTGGGATGTCATGGTGGAACTCGGTAATGCCGGTAAAACGGTTCATCCAACCCAAGAGAAGGAATTGGTGGACTTTTGTGAGCGCAAGTACAAGGTCTTCCACATGATGTTAGAGGATCAAAAGAAGTACCGCAACGTCATGAATGGTGACACTTCCAAAGTCATGACAACCTCGTGAACACGATGTAAATTATCGTTAGAAATGTCTCAATCCAAGTCATTCAATTCATTTCAAAGAAATGACCGTCACATCCTTGCTGAAAAGTGCGGGGGCCAACTATTTTATGCTGAACGAATCTCAGTGTTCCCTAGGACACTGTATACACTACCGGCTGCTTCAGAAGAGAGCGGACTATCAACATGTCCAAGTTGGTTTCAACTACGTATAACATCGAGGACGCTTTCACACCCTCGGAAAGTAACGGTGCGCACCACCCCGACAAACCGCCAAAGTCGCCGACGGTGCACTTTAGCGATGTCGTGGGTACAACTCCTCCACTAGAAGTCGCGACAAGCAACCTACCAGCAACCACAACGCCGCCTCCGTCCGCCGAAGTCAAGGCCCACGCCATTCCAAACACTATCCTCGTTCCGCTAGTGCACCGTGAGAACGAGTTGCGCGAGCTTATGCGACGAAACCGAGATTTCTACGGCTTATTGCACCATCATCTGACATCTAGGTCTGAAGAAGCATGGCAAGAATTCAAATCCGTGCTGTACGCCAAACGAGAGCTCATGCCAGATCGTGAATGGATACAAGAAATTGAACGTTTTCTCGACTCGACACCTTCCATCCTCATCAAGCTCAAGGAGCTCATTGGTTATGAAGAAGATGAGGAAGAGCCCGACTCAGCCGAGGTATCAGAGGATGATGAGGGGGATCTTGTTAAGCCGGGACACAAGGTACCTCAGCATGATAACATCGAATTGTGTTGCATCCGTGCCTATCCAAATCGAGTCGCCACGCTTCAACCACGCTATCGCCAATTTTTTTTCATGGCCAAAGCATGTCTATCTCAGAATGAAATCCCTGGGATTACGAGTCGTCGTGGATCTCATGTACATCCGTCCGTGTTTTTGCAACGCGTCCAAGAAGGTGAAACACCAAGCGATAGCGAAATGTCGGATATTTTGGATGAACTGGAAGCGCGAGCGCAAGAGCATCAAACACAACGATTCCAAGATGACGATGAAGAGACGAGACAATATCGTGAATTTATCAATGTCCTGACTACTCCGAGACGCGATATGTCCGACAATGCATGGGAGCAGAGTGTGGAGGACAGCCTGGAGCATTGGCCTGCCCTTCTCAAGCAGTTGAGGGAGATTGTGGAACGAGAAGTACAGGATGCACGGGCTACCGATACGCAAGTCGAATAAGACATGTATATTTCTGTATAGGTTTTGCAATTGTATTATAAGGTAGCAGCCATTGTTTATAAGGAAACAGCTCACGTCGCAACGTTGTAAAGGTAGCGTATTGTTTCCCATGAAGATGATTTATACTCTCCTGGCCCTCGCATTCCTTGTCCGAGTCATTATTTGCACGGAAATTACCGGCACCTAGCCTTTGTTCACATTGTCGTCATCTCTTATTCGGGCACTGTGTAGCCAAACCACTGTTAAGCACAGAGAATGGGACAAGATTGCACCTGACGGCTTGAGCAATCCATTCAATCATTGAATAGGAGGTACAGCGAATCATCCACACGCAGGGGGTTCCGTGTATGTATGGTGACTTGACCGTTCTGCATTTGTCATGTCCACGCAAATCCTTCAAACGATATGCCTTTCACCCCTTTCCAGGACCCTTACAGGGCTAACGTAAAAGGCGTCGTTACACCGTTAATTTTACGGCACCAACAGATGAGCAGACACACCGATCTTTCAAGAGCTCATCTCTCGACGCTACTTGGCATGCATGACTCGCACTCCAGTCGCTGTCAACCATCCTCGCATCTTCCTTACTGACTCTGTAGCACTTACACCCATCCAGTTTCTCTCCACTCTAAGCGCTGAGACTTGGAATTTCAGTTTCACAATAAAGTGCCTTTAGAGCGATCGAGATCTTTTGACCGTCTTTTCCACTTCTTTTTCGACCTTTCCCCCCTCTCTCTCCCTCTGAGCTCCGAGCTCGTTCCTTGTGAGGTACTGGCCAATCGTGCAGCAAGGATCATAAGTTGCAAGTGTCTTGTTCCTCCTTGATCCATTTACAGTTTCCAACGAGTGTCGGAATATCTTGTACCATTTTCATACGAATACGAATTTAGACGACCTTGACTCGGCTTTCTTCCACCTCGCTAACGAATACTTAGGCACAATCCGGGCGCCGACTCCGATGGAAGAAACCGACTCGTCCATACCACCGCCAGAAGGCGGACAGCCAGCAGCCCTTGATCGTCAAACGTCGTTCCATGGACCCTATCGCACCTATCGACGTCGTTACTTTGGTTTAGTCGTGCTCACTCTTTTGAATATCGTTTCGTCGCTCAACTGGCTAAGTTATTCGCCCGTGGCATCCTTCGCCGCGGACTTTTTCAGCACGTCGCTCACCGGAGTCAATATGTTTTCGAATATTTTCATGATTGTATATCTCATCATGTCATGGCCAAGCGCCTACATACTTCAACGATGGGGTCTTCGTGTTGGGGTGAGTTTCATTGAATCATTTTCCCGAGCGAATTACTCAAGGTCCCCTTTAGATCTCTATAAGTGCGATGTTTTCTTTGCTAGGTACTTGGATCCGATATGCTGCTTGCTTTTCTCCCGACGGGACCACTCGCTACGCTGTCGCCTGTTTTGGTCAGGTGCTGTTGGCCGTTGCCCAACCATTTATGCTCAACGCGCCGGCCACGGTATGACGAAATAGAATTTCACCTGATTGTTCTTGCATTCATGTCTTTTACTTTACAGTATGCCGCAGCTTGGTTCACAGAGAACGGTAGAGCGACGGCAACTATGGTGGGATCCGTAGGTGCGTACTCAATTGTTGGTAGCGTCGTCCAGCTTTCACATGACATGCGACGGTTACACAGGAATCCGTTTGTGGGTTGTGTGCGGCAAATCCGAAGGTTGCGAGCTCAAACTTATTTCTTTTGCAGCCAATCCCTTTGGGGTCGCACTGGCGAGTCTCATTGTACCCTTCCTGTGTGCACAGCCAAATGATATTCGATTTGTGGTAAGTGATACCCGTGTGTAGCCACTTTTCAAAGCTTATCCATTGCCAGTCTTTAATCATTGCTATCATCACGTCCACCGTGTCTTTACCCAGCTTTTTCATTCCAGCACGACCTCCGACCGCGCCTTCATACTCTGCAGATGCGTTCCTCAAGGAGATCAATTCGCAAAATTACTTGCAGGGACTAAGCAAACTGGCCAGGAATCCAGGTTTTCTCATCATTTGCTGGTGCTTTGCAACCTTTGTGGGCTTGTTTAGCGCCATGTCGACACTGCTCAATCAGATGGTCACACCCTACGGGTATAGCAACGATGAGGCCGGTATCTTTGGCGTGTGTCTAGTCATTGCTGGTCTAGTAGGCGCCGCCATCATGGGACCCGTCATCGACAAGACCAAGGCGCATGTTTTAACGCTTCGTTGTGTGATCCCAATTGTGGCGATCATGAATATTGCCTTCATTTTCGTCGTCAAGGAAGATAACTATGCTGGTATTGCCGTCGTTTGCGTTTTATTGGGGTTCTTTACGTTCAGTCTCCTGCCCATCGCCCTGGAACTCGGTGCAGAATGTAAGTCAATGACACGTCTTCGGACACTCTGCTTACGCATCTTAGGCACTTATCCTATACCCGAATCGAGTTCATCGTCTACCCTATGGTTCCTATCACAGCTCTTCTCGCTCATCTTTTTGTTAGCCATGAACGCGTTGTGTGATCCCAACGGATCACCACCCAACAACTACCGTAGTGCCTTGATCATGGAAGCCGTCTTGGCTTGCTTCGCCGCTTTGCTGTGTGTTTTCTACCGGAGCATTAATCTTCGCATGGATGCGGAGCGACGTATGGTGGATCAGACGGGTCAGCTGAAGAAATGCCCCCCCTCAACAAATAAGTGCGCTTTCCTGCCGGTCCGAATGTTACCCTAACGTGCGTAAGATGCGCTGGAAGTAGATGGCGTGTAGTTCTATCGAAGTCGCTTAGCCGAGAAGCGCCATGTCTCAGATGGTCTCTTTGACCAAAGATCCAATTTGCTCAAAAACTCCGTTAGACGGATCCATTCCCAATAGTACGAAAACACTGGATATTGGACAGCATTGTTCATATTATGGTTATGTAAATAAATAAGTCACATGCATCACACAGATGGGTCACTCAGTGATAGGATGTCCTTTCACGGTGGCTGAATCCGCATCACCTTCATGCTCCTCATCGACCTTGGCATCCTCTAATAGCTCCTCTTCGTCTTGGGGAATGTGTTGACTTTGGGACTTGCTACTGCTTGCCTCAGCATCCTTGTGAGCTTCAGCATCTTCCTGACGATGAATGATGACGGCTGTATTTCTTCGCACCGACCGCCAATGCAAGTCCTCCAGAGCCATGTCCCGTCCATGGACCCAATCATCATTGTCTGAATCGCCTTCCTCTTTGCTTTCCTTTATTAGACTTTCTGACGTTGGTCGGCTACCGTGGGGCGTACTACCGTCTTGTGGAACGGATACTTCGGATAAACCATCGGTCGCAGTAGCAAAGGTTGTTTGGGAAGTTGTACGCGACATGCCTTCGGAAGGGAGAATAACGTCTGAAACGGGTGAGATTGTATGGGATGGCGTCGCGGTGGATGTGTTTGACACAGCCGTTGGGTCTGTTTCTGTCTTTTCAGGATATGTGTACTGCTCTTGGGGAGCCGGTCCGGCCGCCAAAGCGCTGAGAGCAAATGTACTGGCAATAGGTGTAGCGAGTTGCGATTCATGCTCTTCATCGTGAGGATGGTCTTCAATCGGACTCTCCGTGAGCGGTAGCGTTGTGGAATCGTTGATAGGCTCGGAGGTGTCTTTGGGATGACCCTTCTCCTTTGATGAGTGAGGTAAGGGCGGTTGTTCATCCTCCAAGATCTGATAGGATCTTTCACCGTGATGACTTGACGCGGATAACGTACCCATACTTCGTTGACCGCGTTTGCGCAGCTTTGAAAGCACAGCACCAGCTCCCAATGCATCAATATTGATATTGTCACCCAACGTCAGGCTAAGAGCGCTTGCTCGCGAGCGTGTGCGCTTTTGACCATCCTTGGCAAGGTAGCTATGCTGATGT
This sequence comes from Bifiguratus adelaidae, assembly GCA_002261195.1. Classification (NCBI taxonomy): domain Eukaryota; kingdom Fungi; phylum Mucoromycota; class Endogonomycetes; order Endogonales; genus Bifiguratus; species Bifiguratus adelaidae. The sequence goes on from MVBO01000083.1 coordinate 12,748, forward strand.
TCTCCTGGCACGCACTCCCTAGACGCTTGAAACGTTGGTGCGTATAAAGACCGCTCAGAGAAAGGAATCATGGGGAACAAGGCCGTGATCATGGTGACGACTGCAGTCAGATAAGATACAAGACCTATGCACGATAGCACGTTCTGTACCAGTTGGACATAGCCATCGCCGCTTAGATTACCGAAGGCTCCAAATGCCAGGATACCGTACACAATCACACATCCCGATAGTGAGAGCGCAAGCTGTAGTTGAACATCCCGATAGAAGGTAACATTGTATGAAATGTTGGAGATCTCTCCGGTGGGCGTTTTTGTGATCCTGACGAGTTGCAGTAATCGAAGCACTGAGAATATATGTTGTACGCAAGCGATAGCTGCCTGACATAGAAGGATTAAGCCGGTGATAAAGACCGCATAGTGATAGAAGTGCAAAATGTCGAGAATCACGTAGAGGATAACAGGTGCCAGAAAGATTAGCGCAGCGTAAAGGACGCTCACCTTATGATAAAAGGTGGGTAAAAGATACTCTCTACATAGATGCTTCAGTCGGGCGTGAACGTAGTCTGGGAGGAGAAAAGCAGCCGTGGAGAAGAGTGAGATGGCGATGGATAGGAGAATGGAGCAAAGGGCGTCTAGATAGTTATCTCCTAAAAGTGAAAAGTCGAGGTATTCCGCGGTTGGAAGTGTTGTATTCGTGGTCGGTATCGTCACCGTCCGCCAGTTGTTGAGGGTTTGCGAATACATCACAACACAGTCTGCTGCCGCTATGCCGTACATGCCTCCAAAGAGGAATAACAGAACCCATCCTCGGAGGATACCTTCGCTATGACTCCAAGGATGCTTTGAGGACTGGTACATGCTGTCCTGTATCATCCGGACAGCTGTCCATAGTGTTATGAACACCGTAGCAACAGCACGGACCACCGCATTTGATACTTTTAAGACAGTCAATATTCATTACCCGCTATTATGATCGACATCACCTGCTTGCTCCATCCCTTGGCAAGACACACTATCCTTCACTTCTCATGGACAAGTAAAAGAAACGATGATGCACTGTTTGAAGCGACACATGAAAGTCTATATGTTACACAGGCCCCAACTATTTGAAATGCTGATGATAATGGGTTGCGTAGGCAGTGCTCTGGACCACCTTGGGGTCTGTCAATGTGCTAGGTACAATGATGGATCCAGACTTGACGGATGCTGGTGCAGGATAGCGAAGTTTTGGGACTGATGGTTTAGACGTACTGCTGCTCCAGGCCTCCTCTGTCGCCTGACGTGAGGAACGATGAGAAGAAGTCTTTGAACGCCGATGCGAGCGTCTGCCATCTTGGGCATCGAATTCTTCGCGAATCCATTCGTGCTGCAGGCCCTGCTCTGGCGTCATCCTTCTTTCAGGATCCCACTCTAGGCATCGAGCAATGAAGTCTATAAATAACCTGTCGTCACACTTCAATGCATCCGCGAGCTTCTTGGTACCGGGATAACGCTTCCTGCCCTTGGAGTTTGGTATTATTCTCGGCTGATTGTTTGAATCTTAATACAGGCAACATTTAGTCACGATTAACAGGAGCGTCTGTGACCTACCAAAAAAGAGCTTCTTCCTCGTGCTCTTCTCAATCAAATACCGTTCTGGCACACCAATGATCTCCATTATACAAGCCAATTGCTCTTGTTCGTTCTCTCCAGGAAAGAGGGGATAGCCGGTCCGCAATTCAGCCAAAATGCATCCCAAACTCCACATATCGATGGCCATGTTGTAGGTCATACCCAAAATGACTTCTGGTGAACGGTAAAACCGACTTTGAATGTAAGTGTACACTACTGCAGCATTAGATCGATTTCTCTCGGTCCACCCATTTCAGCTCATCCAGAATACCTTTTTCACTCTCCAGACAGCTACTACCAAAGTCAATGACTTTGATTGCACTTCGCGATGGATGCTTCAACAAAATGTTCTGCAACGACACAATGAGCACAACGATTTGCATACGCACTTCACTTACCTCCGGTTTCAAGTCACAGTGCACGACTCGTCGTCTGTTCAGGAGGGTCAAGGAATTCAACAGCTGAATGGTGAATCTGGTCCAGATGAGTACAGTGATAGCGCGCACATTGACAAATTCACCTTCGGATGAGAGCACAGCTGAAACCTTGGAAATTGTGTGCCTTGATAAATTCGTACAAGTTGATACTCAAACACTCGCAAGCAATGCACAAGTGATTTCGAAACGAGAAGTGTTCATTCATTCGGATATTGTTATGCCTATCTTCAGGGTCCTAAAAATGGAATTAGATGTTGCGCTGAACTGGATCACAAAAGGAACATACCCAGCGAATGAGATTTTCGAGAATTTTAATCTCCACAAGAGCCTGATGATGAAATCGCTTCTTGTTTCGAATGATTTTGACAGCCGCTAGCTCACCAGTCTTATGATCCATAGCTTTCACAACTTGCCCAAACGATCCTTTGCCGAGTACCTCGATAACCTCGTAACGGTAGGAAAGATGATCCCCAATGACGATTTGATAATCGCCTCTTTCATCGTCGAAACCAAAGTTATTTGTAGGAAGCTCAACATCAGCTTGTACCTTTTCGGAATTTCGGCCGACGTAGTAAATCTCGTTATACTCGAATATCTCGGTTTGCTCGTAAGGAGACAAATACGGAAGATACCGACCAACAGCAGCTCTTGGTGACATGCACTTTATGCGTGCGTCTGCCGTTTGGGAGGGTATTGACCAATCGGAATACTGATGGAAGACATCTGACTCGGAGCTTTCGTCATCCACAGGCTCAGAGCCCACAGTTCCGTTCCGCGAGGAGCGCGATGTCAAGGTGTTGTCGCTGTCGTCCTCTTTTTGCAGCTTTTCAGCCGAGAATTTGACGGAAGAAAAGTCCTCGTGGGCAACTGGTTTAGGCATGCTGCTTTGCCATAGTATACCTCTTTCCTTGACCGGAGGCGCATCAGCTTCCACATTGCCCAAGTTAAGATAGGCGGCTATAAAATATCAGTATGCGCGACACCAATCAGGTGCATGAAACATGACTCACATGACGAAGGAATTCTTCTACTGGCGCCGGTTGAGATGCTCGGAGAGGGAATTTTCGATGGTTCGACCGCATGAGGCACTTTGGATGTGCGATTAGGCGCTTTCAGCCAGTTACCGATTTGCTTCGACGTTGAAGGTTTCATCTCAGGAAAATGATCTTGGAAGATGCTGGTTCCATTGGACTGAACGGGCAATTGAACATACGACAATGATCTATCTTTGCGAGTGCGTTCAACGTCTCGTAGATGTTCGATCATTTCGAACATATGTTTGTCAGAGATGGGACTAGCATTGGCGTCGGTCAATTTTGTCTCGGTCGCCATTGAGCTTGGCTTGGACGTCTTCGTAGCATCGATACCCTCGTATCTCGCCTTGTTGCTGTATACGCTCGAATTGGATCCCAGGCGTTCCATTTGCTGGGATACAGCAGCATTTAAGGGCTCTACTTTGATAGGGGGCAGTGGTAATGATGGAACTGGCGGAGGGGTCGCCAGATTACCAGGTAGGGTCTTGCCACGTCTGCGGGTTGCAAGCACCGCCTTATGTTCTAGGCGCGGCAAGACGTTGGGTTCTGGGATCTTTAGACTTGTTCCCTCATCCGAGTCCGAATTTCTTGGTCGTGGAGAGGATTCTTCGGCTCCACGGCTGACAGGCGTCTTGCCCATTGGTTCAACGTATGTTGCATTATTAACAAGTAGATCGCGCACTCGCGCCGAAAGATCTGAGCGACTGCTTTGAGACGCCAAGGAATGCACTCGAGGAACTGGGGGGACAGGTGGAATCGGTGGTACCTCTTCTATGTGATGTAAGTTGTCATCGGAATTCGTTCCGTCAGCTGAGGATGACGGCCTGAAAGGTGGTGGTGATGAGGTTATGGATCTTCGATGGCTGTTTGATGACTTTTGATAGCCTTGATACTCGGAGATTGAAAGTCGCGATGATGTGTGGGGTGATGATTTTCTTTTGCTGTCTTTGCCTATGCTGGCACGAAGCGATTGCCGCGATCGACTCGTCGGCTGACGATTATTGGCATTGTCTGCTTTCTGTGATGGCGATATGCTTCCACGAGACAGGCTGCGTGTCGAGTCACCTTTGTCAATCGATTTCCTATTCGAATTCGAGCTGCTCTGCTCCTTTCTGGGCACCTCATATTCCGAGCTTTCCGAGCGATAAGTCTTCCTGTGCACAACATTATCTCGTTCAGCATTCGACTCTTTCAGATATATTGCGGGCGCTTTGTGAGTGCTGACGCCAAGTGAAGCCTGACGCGGACGAGTTTTACCGCCTGGTGAATCTCCGACTGTAGCAGGCGGATAGTGCCTGAAATCATCCCTTTCGATTGCTTGCCACGGAGATGGTTCAAGATGATCTGGAATACGCACATCCGGTATGTTTTGTTCTTGTTTATCCACCAAAGCATCCAGCTGCGAAGCTGCCGTGGTAAAAGTGGCCCGTAAGGATTGATGCCTTCGATCCAAACGATGCTCGCACTGGCCCATGATCGCATTAGCGCGCTCCAACGCGGCCGTAAGAGCAGTAATCGTCGGCTCCTGCGCTGTGGTTGGATGCTCAATCTTTACATTAAGAGAGCCTTGCTCCTGAGAACGTGACTGATGGGAGCTGCTTGAAGTGTGATCAAGATCCGTGATCGAACTAGTGCTCTTGGACGGTTGCAAGGTTCGACGTGGCATTCGATTCACGAGAGATTGGTATCGCTCAGGGATGTTACTTGCAGCGAGTACAGGCACTTCCGCCTCCTGCCAAGCTTCATAGCCACCAATTGGCAGCCGTTGACTTGAAGACGGACCGAGCGCATCTAGATCGGCCGCGCTAATGTTATTGCTGCTGCTCCCTTCCGAACCATAACCAACTCCATGTTCTGCCCCTAATGTCTTCCATTTCACGTGCTCACCCGCGATAATGGTTCGAGGTAACTATAGGCCATGCGTGATGAGCAATTCATCACTACATGGAGTAGGGTACTTACTGTCAACGTGTCTCGTGAACGCTTGGGATCTACCATTTCAAATGTCCCCAGTCCTTCAATTTGAATGTCGCGCTCTCGATCGGTTGCGCTAGTAAACGTCGGCTCCATTGCCTCATCGTGAACTCCACTGATTAACATGCTCATGCTGTGTCCCTTCTGTCGTGCAGGTGTCTGAGGCCCTAGCCTCTCTAGGTTACCGTGTGAATGCGACCGCGACATGTGTCCTATAGTTGAGCGCTTTTGCTTTGCACTTGTCTCATGACCATTGTCTCCCCCATATGCGGCAGTGAGCATGTCCTTTCCGCGTTCCGTGGACGATCTGTGCGACATGGCCATATCGCTAAGCTGTCGCTCAAGCATCTCGAGTTGTTCGACTCTAGCTGCATGCTGCTGCTGTTGAAGTTGTTGTCGAGCCAAGAGAGCTTGATTCTTGCCGTATAAAAGTGATGGAGACACGTGGGGTATGATAGGTTCCCGAAGTTTAGTAGGCGGGGAGCTGTCGGCGCTAAACGTGGTTCGCTCGTAAGCTTTGACCTTTGCGCCTACCGATGCATCGTATGAGTGCATCGCACGTTATCTTTCGCTTAGTATGCGCATCTCACCTTGCGGCCTGGGGATCGTGCTGCTGGGGAGAAAACTTTCTCTCATATCTGCTATCGTCTGCGCACGCTCTTCCTTTCCCTTAATAGAACCGTTGGTCTCCTGCTGTGGAGGAGCCTGTTGATATTCAAAAGCTTCTGTTAGCTGCGCTGACATTGTTCACCGAAACCGGCAAACAGCCGGGCAGCTTCTACTCGGTCAACTCTACAAAAGACATCAGTGAACGACTCAAAGCATAGCGAACGTCTTGCGCAGCCATGCATGTGCTTATGACAAGCTTTCCATGGCTGTACACCTTGGATGGTCAACCTACTCGAAAGACTGGTGAAACCTATTGAGCGGGACGCATGCAAGGGAAGCAACAATTTCATGGCTCGAAAGGCGACGCACGCTGGCTCATGGTATGCTGGCAATGGTGAGTTTATATTGACTTCTTCCTTGTACCTGGCACTCACGACTGTGTAGGTGACAAGTTGAATAGGGAATTGACAGGGTATCTGGAACAAGCGAGCAGGAGTGAACATTCGTTTCCTGTTCACGGCGCACGAGCCATTATCGCACCGTCAGTAGCTACTGTGTACGGGAGACTTGGGTTATCGACTTACACGGCGCTTGTAGGCATGCTGGGTACTCTTATAGCGGTCCGACGGCAGCGTATGCTTACAAATGCTTGGATGTCACGGGCATGTTGGTATCCATGTCTAGTGTTTGACTACAGCTTACATTCTGATAGAAAGCGAATCTTTATTCTTGGTCCATCGCATCATGCATACATTGATGGATGCGCATTGACAAAATGCTCTACATACCAGACACCGCTTGGAGACTTAGCGATTGATAGCGAAGGTGCGTCTTGGTCCTTCTGCGAACCCCACATTCACCATGATTGCAGTCACGCAAGCACTTCGAGATACCAAGTTGTTTGAAGACATGGATTTACAAGTCGATGAAGATGAACACAGCATTGAGATGCATTTGCCATACACCTATAAGCTGATAGAGTCGTAAGTAAGGCAAGACTGCCTCGTGAAGCATTAAAAAGGACACTCCTATAGAAGCACACAAGAAATCAAGATTGTGCCCATTTTAGTTGGATCTATTGATGAACAGGCGGAAAAGAAGTTTGGCAAGATACTGGCTCCTTACCTTGCGGACGAAGCCAATCTGTTCATCATCTCGTCGGATTTCTGCCACTGGTAAGACAAGACCTAGTACAAAACGATACTGATCCTTCTAGGGGAACACGCTTCCAATACACCTACTACAAGGCGGACAATGAACCTCCAGTCAAGCGTCTCTCAAGCACTTCGCCTCTGACTACACCCATTTATCAGTCCATCTCCAATTTGGATCATGAAGGCATGGACACAATCGCTAGCTTAAGTCATGTCGCCTTCTTGGCCTATCTTAGACAAACACGCAATACCATATGTGGTCGACATCCCATCGGGGTACTGTTGGCAGGCATGGAATATCTGAACAAGAACAAGGGTAGACAGCAGAAGATTGAGTTCGTAAAGTATGCACAAAGCTCGCAGTGCAAAAGTATACGTGATAGCAGTGTGAGCTATGCGAGTGGATATGCTTGTATGTAGTCGCGCTATTGAATTGTTGCATAAATTGCATTGATGGATTTTACAATAGGAATAGGAATATGAATGAGAAATATTGAGGACAGCTAGACAGCGTCCTCATCGTCGCCGACAACGCGGACTCCATGCTGACCATCAGCTTCCAAACGAATACCACCTCTTCCATGAAACTCTTGGACTCGCTTGACGTGTCGCTTGATGCGATCGACAGCCGCACCGGTGATGAGTCCCATCAAGACACCGACGCCCAAGAGCGAAGCGACAAAGACATCTTCGGAATTGTCGTGCTGACCCACAGCGATACCAGCCAAAGCCCAGGCTAACACAGCGACGAATATAAGGTCCTGTTTATGGGAAAACGCGACGACGTACACGCCCAAAAGACTGAGAAACGACAGAGCGTAGAGGGCACCATGCGCATATTTGCCGTGGGGTCCACCTTCAAGACCTTCACCATGGCGCGAGGTTACAGCGACAAAGGCAGCTACGGTCGAAGCGACTATAAGCCAGCCAAAATAGATGGAGAAAGGTATGTGCACGCAGAGTTTGGTAAGGAAACTCGAGGTCTTGTAGCTTGCCGTCAGCTGGTAATTGATTATTCCCAAGCTGGCAAATGCCAAAACGATGATGGGCAATTGAGCAACCATGTGTTCATAGTGCTATTCTGGATGAGTGAAATGCAAGGTACACAACCACAACCACTTACAAACACCAAGAGCCACGTAAAGTTGGCGACACAGCTGATCATAAACCAGTACCCAATCTTTTCCAAGACACCATCGACGCCGACAACTTCTTCACCGTTCGTCCAGGAGTAAATAGTAAATGCAAAGAGACCAAGGTAGATTAGACCCCAAATGCCAAAGGTGAAGCCAGCAGGCGTGACAAACGTGGGATGTTCGTCCGAGACTTCTCCGGTGTTGTGACCGTTAATGGTAACGGTATTAGCGAGTGTATTAACGACAAGGGTCACTATGAACGCAACGGTATTGCCAACGCGCAGCAAAAGCGTTCTCGAAAGCTGCGGGACCTGCACATTGAACGGCATGGTGTCTCTCGGCGAAGACAGACAATTGTCTCATTGTCACCAAAAAGGAAGGTGTGGGTCATTCGAAGCAAAATTAATTAACACTCATGTACAACAGTCGGATCGGAATGACGGTCTGGTGTGGAACGTCAGATCTCGCTGTACAACAAAAAAGTTCTATGCCAATGGCTTATTTCGGGTCCACTTGTTGACAAAGTCCAAGCTGTTTGCAGGTTGATCATAAGGAACCTGGAATCATCATAAACAAGAGCTCAAAATGTGATTGCATCAAACTACGCACCATGTGTCCTGCGCCATAGACGCGAAGGAAAGTAAAGACACCGTCTTCGCTGGTTCGGACTTCACCGGCCTTTTCTTGTGTAATGTCAGAATACCAATCGAGATCTTTGGCCTTGGCGAACGATTTTTGACCAGACCAAGGAAGCACCTTGGTCCAAGCCTTGTTGCCCATCCAATTGCAGATGAAATCGGCTACATCGGGGAGTGAGTTGACGTTCGCAAACGCACAAAGTATATTTGACTTACCATCACCAGCATAAATGAGCACTGGGATACCATCCTCAAGGATGGGAATAAGAGCGCGATGATAAGGACGCATCCAATCACCGGCGAGCTGGAATCTAAAGTTGATTTGCATGTTGCAAGACTCATACTTGTCGACCTGGGCTCCAAGCTCCTTCATGACTTCTGGTCTGTTCAGGTACTTTTGAACACTTTCAAGGATCTCGTAACAGAGATTTCCACCCTCGCACTTCTTGCGCACGTCATAGGGGTTCATGCCAGTTTGCTGATAGGGTGCAATATGGTCATTGTTGCACTTCACAGCTGCGGGTAAGCATTGGAATACGGATTGCGAATCGTAGCAGTTCTTGATCAAGCTAGCACACGCAGGATACTTCTGTCGCATCGAATCGCAGGTAGACTCATCCAGAACAGCGCCGTAACTGGAATTGCAGGCCATGTCAGCGTAGTACTTGTATTGAACGAGGGGATCGGTCAAGCCATTTCCAATCATCAGAGAGGCGAGGTTGACGGGTCGAAGAGTGTCAGCTTGCTCCTGGACTTTGAGAGAGCTGAATGTGCCCTTGTTGGCGTTGTGAATCTCCTCTCCGATCGCTGGGATGTAGTGACCGGCATCTACAGGGTACATGAGTATCTGTGCTTGTGGCAATGCTTCCATATGGCGGCCTTACATGATTCTCCGGCAACATGGAAATCTAAATGGCTGTACTGAGGGAACTCCTTAAAGAACAGTTGCAAGAAAGCGTAAACATCCTTGGCAGCTAACGCAATCCACGTATGAGTAAACCTATACAGAAATTAATAGTGTGGAAGCCCTTACCAGCCACACTGTTGGTTGTGCTAGAGCTACCATACGAGTATCCAACATTCAACGGCTAGGTGACGGGTTAATATCATGATAGGGATTTTATTGCCGAGATTCGCAAGAAAGTCCTGGAGGGTAACTTACCTGGTCCAAGAAAATGACGCTCGAGTTGGCGTTCCAAGAGTAGGGGTTGGAGATTGTATCGTCTCCGGCATCATTGACAATGCAAGGTCTATGCGATCGTTGAGTTTCTGCTGCCTTGCCATAAGCTAACCATCACTTACCCCAGCTCCATGAACAAGCCAGTCAAAGAGGAGCATCCTGGACCACCGTTGAGCCAGAGGATGAGAGGATCCTCCTTGGGTTTGTCGCGGGACTCGAAAAACCAAAAGAAGAAGTGCTTATCATCGGCAACATCCAAATATCCGGCAATCTATGGGACGAAAGGATAGGGAAATAAAGTGAGATCCTAACGTCAGTTCATCGTTCGCAGATGCTCTATGACGAGCCTGTCACTTGCCTGCTTCACATCAGGGTCACACAGGGACGGCTCCTTGTATCGGAGAGTATATTCCGGGAATGCAGGGTGACTGAAGATATTGACCCACTCGCCTTTGATAGCCTCCAACTTCTTGGAAGCGTCATCAAGCACATCTTCAAAACCTTGCTTAGCCTTATCAACCCAATCCTGAGCGTCGTGCTTCCAGTTTAGACTGTAGTCGTCCATCTTCTGCTCGAGGTAACGTCCTTGACGACCGACAACCTCTATGACGGTACTATCAATATCCCATGCAGGCTCAGCCTTTGCAATGGAGAGGCAAGATAATGCTACAGCAGCAACAAGAGAACGAGAGAATATCATGGCACTCGGCAAAACAAGAACAACCAGCGCTTTCTTTTCAACAATCGTCTGAAATAAGGAGAAAATGACGTTGACAAGGCCGATGCTGCGGAATTACAGAAACGTGATAAACTTGTCCCAGCCATAGACTTCAGCGTCCATAGAGTCTAACGAGTGGCCAATCTCTGGGAAGGCTAGCAATTCTACTTGTTTACCTTGGCCTTTGAGAATGTAATAGAATGTGTAGCCTTCGGAGGGAGGAACACGACGATCACCTTCACCAATGAGAAGCAGAATGGGCGTTTTGATCTTTTCTGCATTCCTGATTGGCGAGCGTGCGTACATGGCTTCGTATTCCTCTGGTTTGAGCACTGGCGGCTGTTGGAAGGAGTAGTCAAGACCTAGTTCGGCATAACACCAGTCTGGAATATCGGTCGTTGCTACCATGTTGCCGATATTGATGACCGGATTACGTAGTACGCATGCCTTGTAATAATCCTGTCGAACGAGTGAGCTCGCTGTGCTGCAAAAGTACAAGGCATACTCACGGGGTATTTGCCAATCAAGTGGGCTGACGTGAAACCTCCATGCGATCCACCAAAGAGAGAGATATGGTCCTTGTCGACCTTGTTCTGCTTGACGAGATACTCCGCTACAAACTGGAAGCGCAACGTCACTTTCCATACGCGCGAAAAGATATGGCAAACTTACGTGAGTATCCTCGACTTCCAATTCCCCGCATTTTCCGACCAGCGCTTCGACATTGTCTTGTCCAAATCCAAGACTACCGGTGTAATTCACCTCGGCAACGGCGAATCCCAAAACTGCAAACGCAGCAGAATAGGCGCTGAATTCTGTCGTAAAGGACGAATGGGGACCACCATGAGGGAAATTGATCAGAGGAGGACGTCCTTTGGGGTTGTTCTTGGGGAAGATGTGGATAGCCTCCAGGTACTTGGAAGTGGGATGGATATCTTGCAAGATCTCATAGTCTATGCAGTCTAGCATGTTTTGGACTAGGCAAATCGTCTGAATACGGGTATGCCATCATTTCTGGCTTTTCTCACCTTCGTCCTCAACTTCGGTCTTATCGAGGATAGTCCACGAGATGTCCAGGGCCTCATCATCCTGGCCGCTTTTAACGACGCCCAAATGCTAGTAACATGGTTAGGAGGGATTCAATGCATACATGCGTTGCTTTGACTCACTAAGATAGGCAAAGAGACGGGTGAGCTACTGACTGCAATCACGTACTTGTCCGAGGCAAAGAGAACACCGCTTGACATGGACTCATTGCTCACCGGTTCAACCTTGACAACTTTCTGTGTCCTGAGGTTCACCGCTACAATTTTCTATCCGGCGTCACAGTGAGCTCGCATAGAAAAGCAAAAGTCCATGTAGAATATACCTTGCGACTACCCCATATGCTGTCCATTAATATCCAGTCGCCGACGAAGGCATTGCTGGGCAATTGACCAACGAAAAGACCGGGGAAGTGATCCTTCGCGCTCGGCGCTTGGACCATATCAACGACAACATCTGCATTGTTCTTTGTGTCTGACAATGCAATCTATTTGCGATGAGTCATGCGATATTCTGTCGGTAAATTTCTCGCCATGACACCTACCCGTTCTAGTGTACCACAAGCGTTATGAGCACCACCGACAGGATTAGATAGATACAGCTGATGAATCGACATTGAAAGAGTTGACCAGTGACGAGACATGTTCACTTACGACCGAATTCCCGTCTGGAGATAATCTTGGTGATCGTGCGTTACGGGTATGTTCCGTTAAACGTTCTATTCAATGTTAAAATCCCCAGCATCAACCTAGTCTTCCAAGCGTACCTGGCGTATCGTAGTTCGGTCCAGAAAGACGGTAAATTCCGGACCTATTGCGCTGTTTGTTAGCAATGATCCCAAGCTCAGTCAGTGATGACAATTACAGGCGATTACTGCAGAAGACAATCCCGTATTTTCTGGGATAGGAAGTGTACGCGGTGAATACTAGCGTTTCCTCTTCAGCGAAGACAGCCTTGTAAGCAAAAGTCAATCAGAGCACTCAATAATTCACAAATTGTCTACCGCACCTGTCCAGGGCTGATGTCGGGGAATTGCTGCAAAACTTGAACGTGATGATCTTGAGGCTTTTTGCCCTTCTCAAACAGGGCCTCTTTAAAGGCGCCATTCAGATCAACGATGACAATACTTGGTCTCGCTTTTTTTGTAAAGCGCTCGCCCCAATCGGGCGTGAAATTGAATTTCTAATACAAAGTCAGATCACATGAAATCCCGCTTGGATAAACCTACCTCGTGGGGGTCTTCCGATTTTTTGCATTCAGCAACATATAATAGCTTGCCTTCTTTGGGAGACCAGGCAAGGGTACCAAAAGTGTCTGCACCATTCGATTAAACATGAGCATGAAAGAGTCAATTTGTCAATTATCAACTTACCGTCCGTGTAGAAATCGCCGTGTTTTTCCGTTACATCTAATGATAGCTTGAGCGAGCTATCGGACCACACCTAAAAGGACAAAAGTATCAATAAACTGCCAGAAAAAACCTGCGCGCACCCCCCTGATGTTACCTCTACATATCGCTTGGCCGAGGTGGTGCCTTTCTCCGTTGCGGTCCGAAGGACAGCAAGAAACTTTCCTGATGGGCTGACTTTCTGTAGAGCCACCTCACCTAGATCCAGAGCTTGCGTAGGTATCACATGCTGAGCAGTTCCGAGGTCCACAACCGCGACCTGTCTCTGCAGAGTTCGCTTCGCGTTCCGCACATAGTCACGCTGGGACAGAAAGACCGAGACAACGAAACCGTTACTATCACCTTTTGTTCGAACAGTGGCAGAACTGTAGGAAGGTATGCTTGCCAACTGTCGGTAGCATGTCTCTGCGGTAGTCAACGCTGCTTCAGACATTGAAAGGCAAATAAGGAAATCGTGTTGCCTGTTTCTTGCCGTCGTTCATCGACCTGCCTGTTCATCGAACGGTTGCATGCCGGGAGTTGAGGCTGGGCAAGTTGTATATTCATACTCGTCTGTCTAGTGTAATCCGCCATGACCGACCAAAACTCTCTTGTGATGCTCAACTTGGAGGCGTGGAGTCGGGGCAAGAGTGGTAAGCTCTCGTGGTTTGGCTCGCTCTCAAGACTGATTCGAAGCTAACGCGGAATGTAGTCGTCAGCATGACCAACCTGGACAGCAATATCAAAAAGAATACAGCCTTTATCAAGAAATGCAAGACAGGATTGTCAGCCGATTCCAAACAGCAGTTGTTGAACGATATTCAAAAACTCAGTTTGGCAAAGTACATCTCTGAAATAGTATCGGCAGTTGTGGAAGGACTGGCAAAGGCAAAGACAACAGCAGATATCGAAGCTACTGGACAGGTATTGCATAGGAACAGAAAGTCTAGTGAACGAGGCAATTCACATCCTTGGACAGGTTCTATCGGCACTCCATCAGAGGTTTCCGGACACATTTACCCCACTACTGACGTTTCAATTAGCAAAGCTTCTTGCTTCACCGACTCGGCAAGAGTTGGCGAGTCTGAGCGCCGAGGCAAAGGAGAGGGAAGAAGCTACGAGAGTTCAACGTCAACGGGTCTATATTCGTATTGTCGCGCACTTGTGGTGGATCGGTGTCCTCAGAAACGTGAGTGATGGCGTTGCATCCATTGCTACCACCGGAGAAAGCGGAGTCGCGCATAAGGACTCCGTAGCAGGATTCACCGCACCGGCAACTACACCAGGCAAAGTCGACGCAGGAAAAGACGGCGCGAAAGATGCTCAGAAGGGGTTTCTGTACTCCGTATTGAAGGAATTGGTACATATAACAATATCATTGGTCAAGGCATGTTCTAACACAGCAACCTAGATGGTACATGATCTAGATCAGCACATCAACTTGCCAATCTTCATCGCCTTCTTGAAGCATTATGGTGTCACTTTGTTGAAGATCGTTCCTCGGAAGCAGCAAGCTGCTGTCGAACAGCATGATGCGCAACCGGTCGAGGGGATACCAATGACAAATGACGCTGTTACCGAGCTGAAAGGAGGGCCATCAGATGGCCAGACACAACAGGATCCTGTCGTGACAACTGAAATTCAGAGTGCCTTGATTGAATTGCACACTGCATATTTCAAATCGGTGTCCAAGCATCTTGTCCGAGCACACAAGGTAATCAATTTAATCATTCGACTGGTGCCTAAGCTAATGCAATTGTTCGGTAGCACATCAAGGAAGCCGAAGCTCGCAATGATGAAATCCTAATCGCCAAAGGCGACTTGTCTGAGGAGAGACAGCAGAGATACGAAAAGGCGACAAGGGCGTACGAAAAGCTTTTAGCAAGCACTGAAACGATGGCGGACTGTCTGAACCTGGAAATGCCAACTTTGCCAAAGGAGGAGGAGCAAGCAAGAGTCTCTATCATCAGCCAAAACGGGACTACTACGGTAAGCACCGATCATGAGCCCGTTGGCGCGATGTGGGAAGATGAGGATTCACGGAGTTTTTACCAAAATTTGGCCAACTTGAGGGATTTGTTACCTGGAGTCTTGTTGAACATCGATGCCAAGAAATCTGATTCCAAAGAGAACGACAAGTTCAGCGAAAAGACGGCAGAATCTGATACTCGCGGCCCTGAGAATGTGAACGATGCAGAAGAAGGAAATGATGATGCACGTATCGAGGAGGACATGAGTAAATTGGCTCTGGAGGTCAAGGATGACACAGCAGAAGGAGATACAGAAGCCGACGGGACCAAGATGGAGTAGGTGAAAATACCAGACGGCACTGCATGGTAAACTAAGCCTGTTGCAGCGAAGACGACATGCAACAAGAAGATGAAGAAGAGGAGGCCGATGACCCCGAATCTAGCGCAAAAACAACACAAGGCGCACAATTTGAAGCTCTGCTTGCTCGCTTGCCCAATATCAGCAATCGCGACCTTATCGATACTTTTGCAGTTGACTTTTGCTATCATAACACGAAGGGGACTCGCAAACGCCTAGTCAAGGTACAGGTTGCATGCAGAAAGCACGTGAGCAGTGGCTAACTGCATGATAGACTCTTTTGGGTGTGCCTCGTAGTCGCACCGACCTTCTCCCTTACTATGGAAGATTAATTGCTACCCTTGCTCCGTACTTTCCAGATATTGTTACAGGCGTTCTCGAAGGGGTGAGTACGCTGTGTGCTCGAGACATGCCTTCGCTACTAACTCTAAGCCGTGTATTTAGTTGGAGGGTGAATTCCGTTTCCTGCAGAAAAAGAAGATTCAAGAACTTGCTGAATTGCGCGTCAAGGTATATGCAGAGCCTGACGACTCGAAATAAGCCTCATGCTTCGAAACAGAATATTCGTTTTCTCGCCGAGCTCACCAAATTTCGCGTAATACCAAGCCATGTGCCATTTCATTGCTTCAAAGTGATGCTTGACGACTTTTCCAACGTGAACATTGAAGCGATTTGCGTGTTCCTCGAAGCATGCGGTCGCTTTTTGCTCAAGAGCCCGGATTCAAGTCAACGAATGAGTACAATGGTATGACTATCTTTCTTTCAGCTATACCTTTTCTCACGACATCTGTAGCTTGATATGATGATGAGAAAGAAAAACACGAGCCACCATTTGGATAGTCGTCAGCACCTCATGATTGAGAATGCCTATTATCAGGTTTGTGTCATTTATAGATGAGCAATTCGCACAACTCACATACCATAGGCAAATCCACCAGAAACATCCGCGATCGTTGTAAAGCAACGCTCCCCACTTGAGCAATACATTCGCAAATTGATTTACTCCAACCTCACCAAGAAATCCCTGGATCATGCTTTCAAGACGTTGAGAAAGCTCGATTGGAATGACGAGGCGACGGTGAAAATGGTCTTCAGAATCTTCGCAAAGATTTGGAAGATAAAGTATAGCAATCTGCACCTGATGGCTATTCTCGCAAGTGGACTGATTCGCTACCACTCCGACTTTGGTGTTATGCTAATTGATCATGTCATGGAAGAAATCCGAATTGGCCTTGAAGTGAGTGTTTGCGTCCAAACGCAGTGCGCTTTTGTTTGTTGACATTTTCGTGCCATTAGCAAAACATCTTCAAGCACAATCAGAGGCGAATATCCACGGTGAAATATCTTGGAGAGCTGTACAACTACCGCGTCGTCGAGTCACCGGTTATTTTCGACACATTGTACACGATCATCACCTTTGGTCATGGTATGTCGTACAAAACACTGGTGTTCAGAAACTTATTGCGATACACAGAATTTGGTAGACCCGCACGCGAGCGCATCTCTCCACTGGATGCTCCTACAGACTTCTTTCGTGTTCGTCTATGCTGCACCTTACTGGATACGTGCGGATTGTGCTTTGATCATGGCAGTGCAAAGAAAAAGTTGGACGATTTTCTCGTTTTTCTACAGGTTTGTACTGGTATTTGCCCTTTTGCAAGGCCAGTCATTCACCTGTTTGTCGTCTAGATGTACATCCTTTCCAAAGCAAAGCCGCCTCTGGATGTTGAGTACATGATTTCCGATACTTTTGAGGTGCGACATTGTGTTGACACAATATCTCAGACTGACATTTCTCTCAGCTGTTGCGACCCGATATGAAGATATACGACAATTACGAGGAAGTGAACGAACAGGTTGATTTGATGCTGCTAGCGCAATTGAAATCCCAGAGTAGGTTTTGCCACTGCACAATGGACAAATGTTAGCCTAACGCTCTATGGCCATAGACGATGGAAAAGTAGACGACGGGTTTGAGGATGAAGAGTTGTCGGGCAGCGAAAGTGATGAAGATGATGAGCGCGAGATACCCATTGACCCGGAAGACGATGTCGAGTTGGACACCCAAGTACGTGTCGATAAGGAAAGGCCCTTTGTCCTGTGTTTTTAATCATTAAATTCGTGTAGGACCAAGAACAGTCTGGAGATCAGCCAGAGGAGGACGTCGTGGTAATGACCAAGAAGACAGAACATATTCCTGATCAGGACGACGAGCTGTTTGAGCAAGAGTTCACAAAGATGATGTCTGAGTCTACAGATGCGCGCAAACATGAGCGCAAGCCTGCTACCCTGGATGTTGCTATTCCAATGCATCTTTTAGGCGGTCAAGGCCTTGGTAAGGGTTGATGACATGAAAATTAGAAGCTGACATGGTTTCTACAGATCGTCGTAGCCTTGCGGCAAGGGAGCAAACGAATGGAAGCAGTATGGCCTTTAGTTTATTGACGAAAAGGGGCAATCGCCCTCAAATACGAACCATGGAGGTGCCATCAGACTCGACCTTGGCCATCAATACTCGCACAAAGCAAGACGCAGTGAGGGAAGAGCAACAACAGCTCAAAAAGCTAGTCTTGAACTATGAACAACGCGAAGAGGCCACGCAGAGGGAGCGTAAGTGGTGTAATTGATTGCCACGAGCTTGCATTGACCCCATCTCAGTCGTAGAACAACAACGGCAACAGCGGCTTCAGCAAAGAAACCGGCGCATTTTTCATACCGGTGGTGGAGGGGGTCATGCCTACGCGCATAAGAGGTAGATCCTGATGCAAAGGCACCACTTGGATTCAATCACTCATCATTTATCGTTTAGGGAAAGCTGATCCGGAACAGAACATTTTTGCAAAATGCATTGTTATCCAGCTGCCTAGAAACGGCGGCTTTTCTCTCTTCATTTTACAAGCCAGCCATGGCCAAGAACCAACAGCAGGGAAGATGCCACAAGAATAGATGGCGAGAGAGAGAAAACACTCTAGCGCACAGAGCGCACGCTTAGCTTCGGAATAAATCTGCGTGGCTTAGCTAATATTGAATTCTTTTTGTAAGATGGCCGCTGAAGGTGCGATGGCGGCTAATGGCGCAGGAGAGGTGCCTGTGTACACTATCAAGGCTGGCAATGCTGCGATGCGCAAGCCAAAGGTTGACCCCAACTTGGCCAATATGCCAAAGTATCAACGGGGGGCACCTGGGCCCATGAAGGTAGAGGTTCTTTAGGTATCGCAGTACATAGTAATGACCGCTCTGAATAGCACATCAAGGACCGCAAACTAAAAGGAACTATGAAACGGAACGAAAAGAAAGTCCACGACGCCGCCTATGATGCCGCGAGAAGTGAACTATTGCTTCCCGAGGAGGCAGGTTTCCTCGAAGCCGAGGGCATGGAGAAGACGTACAAGTTCACACAGCGGCAACTGGCGGAAAACTTGGATGTCAACTCTGCGCAAAAGATTTTCGACCTAGAACTTAAAGACTTTGGTCCATATACCCTCAATTACACTCGCAACGGAAGGTATGATGGAAATGATCCTTCGGCTACCTGTGCATGTCTAAACAAGACCTAGAAACATGCTGATAGGTGGCCAGAAAGGCCACGTAGCAAGCTTTGACTGGCAGTCAGGAAGACTGGGGGCAGAACTTCATTTACACGAAACCGTCAGAGACGTACAGTACGTATGAGCACCGCGTTCGTTAGAGTTGTCTTCTCACTGTATTTCGATCCTTAGATGGCTACACAATGAAAGCATGTTTGCGGTAGCGCAAAAGAAATACGTTTACATCTACGATCATACAGGCATGGAAGTGCATTGCCTCAAAAAGCACATTAGCGTCAACAAACTCGAATTCCTGCCTTATCATTTTCTGCTCGCTTCGGTGGTATGTTGTTGGACATTTCGCTATTTGTTCGTCACAGCTAACACACTAGTACAGGGCGACGGAGGCTGGCTCAAATATCAAGACACCTCCACGGGACAGCTTGTTGCAGAACTGCGGACCAAACTCGGTCGTTGCGACGTATTGACGCAGAATCCCCACAACGCCATTCTTCATCTCGGCCACACAAACGGTACAGTCACCTTATGGGCACCCAACGTATCGTCACCCCTGGTGAAAATGCTCTGTCACCGAGGTCCCGTCAAAGGTGTAGCCGTGGATCACCGAGGTCACTACATGGCCACCAGTGGTCTTGACGGTCAACTCAAGATATGGGACGTTCGGACATATCGCGTTGTTCAAGAATACTACACACCAACACCGGCTTCCTCGGTGGCTATTTCGCAAATGGGCTTATTGGCTGTAGGGTACGGCCCTAATGTCAGCATCTGGAAGGATGCCTTCAAAACCAAACAACAATCGCCGTACATGAATCATCTCAATCCCTCCACCACCATCCATAATCTCGCCTTCTGCCCATACGATGATGTATTAGGTTTCGCTCATTCGGCTGGTGTCAGCAGCATCGTCGTTCCCGGTGCCGGTGAACCCAACTTCGACACAATGGAAGTCAATCTGTATCAAAGCAAGAAACAACGACAAGAGGCAGAAGTACATACTCTTTTGGATAAGGTAGGTTAGGCTGGCCAGCTATCCCTCGACATATGCTGACGCGCGCGGCAGATTCAACCGGACATGATTTCACTTGATCCAGACTTTGTGGGCAAAGTCGACAAGACGCATCCCGATGTACTAGCACGAGAAAAAGCCGAAGAGGCGGCTAAGCAACCCAAGGGACCAGAGAAGAACAAAACGAGAGCACGTGGAAAGAACTCGTCTCTTCGTCGTTACTTGCGTAAAAAGCAAAAGAACGTGATCGATGAACGAAAGGTAAGATGCTTTGTATTTATAGAATGCAAAATTCTAAAATATGCCACAGGTGAACATCCAGGAACGACTAGAACGAGAGAAGGAGGAGAGGGCCAAGCGGCGCAGAGCAGCAGAGGACGAAAACAAACCTTTCTCAGCCTTGGACCGGTTTACCAAAAAGGTCAAATATTAAACCTTCTTTTTGGGCTCCAATGACTTTTGACTTTCTTGCACCGCGTCCAATTCTCTTTCCAAATCATTGATTTTGGCTCGCAATTGACGCTCAGTGTCTGTGGTTTTGGCAGTCTAATGGACATAAGCAGTGTGGATAAGAGGTTGTGAGCATGACTTACGTTGGTCAGCTTGACAGCATCCAATTGGTCATTGAGACTAATGTTCTCCATGATTAGCGTAAACGTCCGTATCAATACCCTATCGATCACGTCCATGTAAATAATCCGCACTAGTTACTGCATAAACGACTTACAGTGACAGGAACAAGGTGAACCCCGTGAGATACCTATGAGCCTATGAGTATCATGATCGAGGACACAATCACCGCTTACATGTTGCGCTGGGCATAAAATTTCCGGGCAGCGAGGTTGGTGTTGGTACGGATGTCGGGCATATGCATAGAGGGCGTTGCATTTTCTTGCTCCGCTGCTATACGCGTCATTCGGTTGAGTGAATCTATTATATTATTAGTCATACCCTTCTTGACGCTTTCGACGGATCGTTACCGAGAAATAAAACAAACACAAAGCTAAGACATGATGAGACGGACGTCAAGGATAGACGAGCAAGACTTACACAAAGATAATCTTGAGCGCATATTGCAGTTTGGCCACCTACACGATGGCTTGAGCATGGCGTACTCGCGTCTATCTGTGCACTTACCAGTGGATGCGTCGCCAAGAATCGATATATGGGACGACGCCAAGTAATGGGTAGAGGTACCTTGTTCACATTCAGCCTCGTATCTGGACATTCGTACAAGTACTTACGGCCATGAGACAAAACGTCACCACCTAGTGTTGGGTAAAGGAATCATGAGCGGTAGACATGTCGGTGAGTTGGTGCGAATAGAACACGGTGAACACGTTACCTCAAAGATCATCAAGGCAAACACCAAGGAGTAGTATAGCGTCATATTGAAGCACAAGAGAAGAAGTGAGCAGCGTTTAGAGGGATAGGTAAGGTCACAAGACAAGGAGGAGGGATGAACAAGACGCAACAATGCTCCACGTTGAAAGGTCCAAAAATGGCAAAGCCCTCAACTGCCTCACGTGGAAGTGTTGTGTGCAGAACACGCCCTTTTACTTGCAAAAAGCAATAGATACATGCTGATTACCAATCTGTGTGCGATTGTACTTGCGCCGAAAGACGACAGCGCCATCTACTTCTCCAAAAACGAGTTTTGCTTTGTGGTTGTCACGATCTAGAATCAATTCCTGGAATATCTTGAGCATGACTTGACTCAAAAGGAATTGAACACATACCTTGATACCTCCAGAAATGCCGTTGGCCAACTTTTGCAATTCACCATGTTCCACGTTCGGATCAACATCCATGAGAATGAGTTGATTGGATTTTCCCGCGGCTTGCGATGCATCTGCTAAGTTTTCATACTTTGGAGTCAGACTGGGAATTTGATTGCGTGGTGCAGTAGAATGTACTGTGGGCGGAGATTTGGGTTTGCCGTTGGATGAAGCGCTTGCAGCCCGGGCATTGGTCTGTTGAGCAGGACTCTGCTGCTTGTTGCTCATCCGTGCATTGATTGGATTGAGTTTATCACCAGATTTGACGTTGTGGAGAATGTGTTGTTGGATGGCTAGCTTTGGGTTAGGTGGAGGATGATTGTGTTTTGGTAGTGAAGCTGATGTATTCTGCTGTTTTATAGCTTTTGCTTGCTGACGCGCATTTTTGGCGCCTTTAGTCGGTCCAGTCGAAGGTGGCGGTATGCCTGTCGTTGCAGTACCCTTGATGGTAAATCCAGAGGAAGCCGGAGCACTGTCGACTTTTCTCGCCGCTCCTGACGGTTGCATCGGCACAAACTCCTTCGCACTGGCGTTAAGTCGTTTTGTGCGTATGGCCGCTTCATTTTGATCTCCCTTTCGTTTGCGAGTGGGAGAGGGATCATCGCTGCCGGTGAGTACAACAGTTGCGCTTTCACTTTCCGGAGATGCATGGAGTGGACGGATAAACTGTTGATTCTGTAATTTGGCTGCGAATTTTGGATTGATATGGATTCCGCCAGGAGGAGCTTGCATCATGGGATCAAAGAAACCCGGACTTCAGCGTGTCAGCGTAAACTCGATGATTGCGCCGTGTCAACTCACTTTGCAGGGAACATTGGCCCATAGTAACCATACCGAGGTCCATACATTGCATTTTGTGGCATGGGCCGATTATTGCGGAAGCCATCAGTAAGATTATAGTTGGGACGTTGCCACTTGTTGTTTTGAGGAGAAATAGTGCGCTTCCGGGTATCTGGCAGTGGCGTCGACGAGAGTCTCGGTTCCGTTTGCCCAAACTTGCGAATAGTTGATGAAGTGGAGTCGTTCGTAGCTCCTTGCGTCGCTGATACCTCCACTTGTTCACTTGACGATGGCGGCGGCATAGCTTCGTCTCTTTCGACTGTCGATGTCGTGTCGGATATATGCACAGCCTCTTCTGCTGAAGGAGCCGAATGAGTCTCTAGAGACGTATCTTTGGCCGGCTCCGAGGCCTTTTGTGTCTCTTGCTTTTTTTCGACCACGGCAGGACTCGTGCCTGCGGTCAATGTACCTTGATCCACGTCGTCTAAACCGAGATCCGCTTCCAGGTCCAACATGTCTGCATCTGTGGCTTCAAAGTCACCAATCTCGCCATCGACAAGCCCATCAAAGTCCAACTCTTCCTCAATATCCATAATGTTGAAAGGACTCGACCTTAGACGGCAACTAGAACGCGCAGGAGAGGAAAGAGAGAAAGCCCAAAGGCAAATCCAAATTTGGGCGTTAAGTGATGAATTTGATGGCGCGGTCCCCGGCTGCTTTGTGTCTTTTGTATTGTATACACTAGTAATACACATTCTAGAATCTCACTCTACTCACATCAATTCTGACCTCTACTTGGACATTGGACTCCTGACGTCGACGTCTACGGGTTTGCCGCCGTACATCTTGCTTTTCACATTCTCCTCCTACCACGACATCGTACACTTCCACGTCGCATTCTTGAGGTGTATACCCGCCAAAAACACCATCGTTACCCATGACCACCCATTTGACGTGACCTTCTCCAAGCGAGTCACAGTAGTCACCGGGAAAGTGGTCATTGAAAAAGAAGGGCAGGGCGAGACGCAGGACGATGCGGGCCCACGTTTCATGTGCCATTCTCTGGGCAATCTTACGATTGAGGATACCGGAAAGGTGGAGGTAGGAGATGGGTCTCGGTGGTACAGGTCGATTTGTTCGTGGATGAGGGGGGTATATAGTGATTTCCCTCGAAGAGTCTATAAAAACAAGTGTGCCGGGTATCGTACTGAACTCGCCCCACCAAGGAACACGCGGTACGACATCTGGTAACGTAAGTAGGAGTCCCCACTCTGACAACTGCCGCACTTACCATTATTCAGGACGTGATGAAAGATGCGACTGCTAAGGCTTCTGCCAAACACTCTGGCGAATGCCTCATTCCCTACCTTAGGGTGTCCATAGGTATAAAGGCCTGCAAACAACTCCAATAGTGGTGAATTGGATTGGAGCATCTTGGCGAGGAAGACTACGATGATGAGCTAGCCATTCGACGCGCAACGTGACAACTTACTCGTCCCACTAGCAGCACCCAAAGAATGTCCGGTGATAAACAAACGCTTCTTACTCTTTCGACACCACATGCGCTTTTGCTCCAAGATAGCAGACTCGGCAGTCCTTTCGTCGGTATTCTTATGTGCATCATCCGTCTCTCTGCGGCAATAGAGCGGTGTGCGTGGCCGGTCCGGTGACGTGATCCGCTTGCGCCTCTCAGACAGGGTTGGCGATTCCTCCCAATTTTCATCCGTATCTTCGTCGTCTCGGAAGGCTCGTCGCGCGACCCCTACCACAGCGCGACCCAAACTCTTGTTCTCGTCCATGGCCTCTTCTGCTCGTTTCCGCTCAGCGCGACTCTCGTAATCATCCTCGGTATGTGCAACGTAGCCTTCATCCGTCTCAAATCCGGCCGGATCGTCGCTGCGCCGTCTTGCACCGCGTCGTTTTTCTGAGACAGCAACCGCGTGTTGAACCATGGACATGAGGATGTCCTCCGCTTGAGCATATGCCCCTTCCCGATAGACGTCCACTTCACTGCCTACCCATCGCTGATCTACTGGTTCACGTACGAAGCGCTTCACGTTAATCGCCACAAAATGTATGATTTTGGCGCCGGCTTTGATTGCGGAAGAAATGAGTTTTCGGAGGGAGGTGGATGTGATTTGTATGGTGAGGTTGGAGTCTTGTGGGGTTGATGTCGATCCATCAGGTCTCTTTAAACTTGGCGGGTCCCCAAGCGCTTCGTAAAAGCCGCTGTGTAGACGGCCCATGTCGCCATAATGGGGTGACACCATGTTGGTTAATCGGTGATTGATGTTGGTGACATAGTTTTGTATGTTGAGCGGATTCGTCCTGAGAAGGCCATGAGCGAGTGTTCAATGTCTGGCCCTTCTCACTTACCCTCGGAACACAAGTACAATATCGTCATTCTTTTCGACAATGAACGCACACAAGTTCTTGTATACCACGGGTCGAAAGGTCCTTTCAACATCGAAGCCGGCTTTTGCCAATTCGTATTTGATGATGGCAACATCTTCATACACCAATTTGGAGGTGACGCCCAGAGTATATGCGAGTGATAGGCTGTACTTGGGACGCTTAATGTCTGAAATTTCTGGATAACGTTCCCATAGATCTGGGCCCAGCTGCTGCTGTTTTGTTTTTTCAAAAACTCGACTGTCCCGCAAAGCGAGAGGGGTGGAAATGTCATCATCAAAGAGCGCAAAGTTCGTGTTCATGAAATTGATGAGCGAATATGGTCTGCCGGATGTATGCGTGCCCACCCAGAGACGCAAGATGGATCGCAACACCACCTCACTCATCAATAAACCCGTGAACCATAGGAAGAAGGCCACCCGTACAACACCACCGACTATCGGTCCAACCACCGGAACGGTCGCAATCCACCGAACAATAGGTGCAATGAGTCTAGACCATTCGACCAGAAGCTGTACAGCCAAAGGCGTTCCATGCTTGACCAACTTGTAGGAGATGAAGAGCCCGACGGATATCACGAGACAGGTCACCGACAATGCCACCAATACGACGGTCAATGTATGTTGGTGATTGAGATAGGACAGCACAGAGCCCACAATGGGGATGAATGAGATGGACAGGGATATGCTAAAGTACTTTCTATTCCGTCCATGTGCCATACTTTCTCTCAGTGCATGCTTACAAGTGAAGCGTCCAAAATGGTACGAATTTGAACCGAATGTTGACCGTCTGAATCACGTGATCGCGCCACCCAGTTCATTTCCGGTCGGCCGTACTTGCGCGCCTAGTGAGGATGGGCAGAGCAAAGGTGGACGAGAAGAGTAGAGCGATATAGAGAGGCGGAGATGAGGCATAGCCCACTGTATAGATCATGAGGAGATGCTATAAGCACAATAGAAGGAGAAAAAGAGAGAAGAAACCAAACCTGTACACTCCAACCCTAAAGAGAGAGAGACCTTTGGTCCGGAACGTCGCTCCTTCTTGCCCTTGTTCCACCATGAGTGATTTGGTTGGGTTGGAAGAACAGTCGTATGTTACGCCCAACTTTCAAGCGATACCTGTATCCACCGTAGCGTCGACGCAGGACCTTGTAGCGCTCATTAGCAATCTCAAAGGCCGAAAGCAGCAGAGACGACCAATGCTCTACTTGCTGACAAGCGGATCAGGTCAGGTTGCTCTAGGTCACCTGGGTCAGCATGGAGAGCAAGGTACCTTGATGACCGAAGAGCAAGTGTCTGGCATGCTGTCAGACGCTGTCTCTAGTGGCTCGACATCGGCATCATTGACCTTAACTTCACAGCCTCACGATAACCTGGACAGTGGTGGGCAAGTGCAAGGCACGTCAACCTCCCAAAACCCATCTACAACGGGTGCAGGAGGCTCGGAGGGCGGTAAAAGGTCTTCAACGACCACGCAAGACCAAGACGATTGTTGTGTCGAGTGCTGTCCTATCGCTGCTGCCGAGGCAGTAGTGACTCATCCTACACCGCAACGCTCATCCCCAAACAAGAAGCGCAAACTTGCTGATACTAAGAGTGCCGTACAAGTATGCCACAATCCTTGTTGCGATGTGAATCTCCCATCATATTCTCAAGGCTCACAAGCATCAATGAGCGCAGGCGCAGCGGTAGCCTATACTTGTTGCCATACGCCCGAACCGCCTGCTGGTTCTAGGAACTCTCAACAAATGGATCACTTTGCTCATGCTGCCGCTTGCTGCCCTCCTTACATACCAGGCATGATGTTTGGCGGATTCTTGAATGGGTTTGATCAAGCTTATCATAATCTACCACTACACTCGAATCACTTTGCCTCCGCTTTTCGACCGCAGAATTATCCTACTTATGCCTGCAACGAAATCCATCCTCATTCATCTTACTTTCCCCCCAACGCACATCACAGCATTGCACAAGACCCTTACGTGCATTTTCTTGCGTGCTGTTTGCCAGAACATACACCTGGCGAGTATGTTGGCATGACGAACCGTGACGAAGCCCATAGGATATCCATGTCTCAACCATCGAGCTACTCACCTCCTCCTATTCCACAACCCCGTTCGGACCCACAAGAAAACCCGATAAGTCAACTACAGTCCGCGTCTGGACAAGTATCGATGCAATCACATCAATCCAATATGCCACAGCAAGCTCTAATTGACGGCAGCACAAGCAATCGAGCTTCAAACGAACAAAGAAACATGCAGGCCAGTGATTCAATGACGCAAACCAACGAATCGTCCTATCGCAAAACGATGCAACAGTCATCGGCCGATGATGAGGCGTACTTGCAATGTCTCTGGGCTGCTTGTTTTGCTTCATTCCCAACCACCGACGAACTCATCGCTCATTTGTCCGAGTCCCATATTGATCAATCTGGCGGTAATCAGACCACCTGTCATTGGTCTGAATGTGAACAACAAACCTCTGCTCCCCATGCTCTCATGTCTCATCTTTGTCACGATCATCTGGGAACGACTGAATTGCGGCATGAATGTCAATGGAAGGGCTGCAACGCTCGCTTTCAGACATTTGATGCTTTAACGGAGCATGTATCTGAGTCCCACGTAGGCCAAGGCCGTTCCTCGTATATGTGCGAATGGCGCGGTTGCGAACGCGGAGGACGGCCGTTTACGCAACGGCAAAAAATTATGCGTCACATTCAGACGCACACGGGCGACAAACCGTATCAATGCAACATCTGCAAGAAACGCTTTTCTGAATCCAACATCATGACTCAACACATGCGTACGCATACGGGGGAGAAGCCCTATCGATGTATCGAGTGCGGTCGTGACTTTTCTATCTCGGCCGCACTCACCATTCATCGACGCGTACATACGGGTGAAAAGCCATTCAAATGCAAATTCGAAGGATGCGATAAACGGTTCGCCGAGAGTAGCAATCTGACCAAACATGTAAGTATAGGCCTGAATCCCCTCTCGACGACGGTATTCACCAAGTTTTGCCAGATGCGGGTACACACGGGGGAGCGTCCCTTTAAATGCCCAGATCCAACATGCGATAAGCGTTTCTCAAGGCCCGATCAACTAAATCGACATCAAAGGAGACATCAAGTGGCTGGCCACCTTAAAGTGTAGACAACAACGTGGAAGAATGATCATACCCCATTTCTTTATTGTCCATATACTTGCAAATTTAAAATCTGTTCATCTCGCGCAATCTCTGCCTCGCTTCGGGCATGCTTGAATTGTCGATCATGACGTTCCTGTCGGAAGGAAGAGCCCCACCGGAACTCTAGGATAGCACTGGTGGATGCGACAATGACAATGATACCAAAGACAGTAAAGGTCCAGCCGACGCCGATACCCGAGATGGCGGGTTGAACGACGACTGTGGCAATTGCACCGAAAATGCATCGGGCAAAGTTGTTGGTAGCCGTGACGGAGGCGGATCGACTGGGAAAGAGGTCAATAAGGAGTGTCGAAAAGACATTGAAGATGGCTGTGGAACAATAACCGACTACATTCAGAGTTAGCTTGTGCTTGGGAAAAGTGTCCATTCGCACTTACTGAGGGCTTGAAGCACGAGGATGGCGGCAAGAGAAACGTGCATTTGAAGCAACCAGCCGTAGAGGATAACAATGATGTAAAATAGAATGGCGGGTATCCATAGCGTGCGCATACGAGCTGCTTCAATAGGGAATCTGGGGTCCGTTTTGCCCTTATCTTTGACTTGCGGTGCGTTGGCACCGAGAGACTGAAGAATGATTTGATAGTCTCTGTCCATAATCTTGCCTTCAGCAAAAGTGCCAATCAAACAACCCAGGCCGTAGGGTATATACGTCAGTCCGATTTGCAGCTCATTAAGGCCGTAAATGGTGGCGAACAGATAGGGCATGGAGGTGTTGACGGCGTAGAAGACCGCGTAAATAAGCGAGTTGTAGAGGAGGATAAGCAAAACGTCTTTTTCAAACATGTAGATGAGGGGCTGTAGGGGATTTGGGCATGTCCGGAACCGAGAATTGGATGGCTTCGGGTTGTTGGAATTTGGAGGATGCTTTTCGGCATACTTTTCGGCATCATAATGCTTCTCAAAGTATTGGAAAGGCGTTGGATTGGCATAGCCTGAGCCGTTGCCCACAAGTGCTCGCAATGTCTCGGGTAAGAAGCACAGAATGGGTATCAAGATGACGAATCCTGCAATCGCCAGCAGCCAAAAGATGGATCTGGTCACAAAGATGAGAACATGAAGTTATAACAAGTGTGAGCCTACCTCCATCCTAAGGTTTGGGCAAGCACACCCCCAATCACTGGACCCAGGATAGGACCAACCATGGGTCCCATA
Source organism: Bifiguratus adelaidae (assembly GCA_002261195.1). NCBI lineage: Eukaryota > Fungi > Mucoromycota > Endogonomycetes > Endogonales > Bifiguratus > Bifiguratus adelaidae. The sequence goes on from MVBO01000083.1 coordinate 41,888, forward strand.
CCAAATGCACCCATATATCCACCTCTAAATTGCGCATGAGCATGGTATGCCAGCAGTGTCACGCGTTCCATACCGTTCATCCGGGGTAGCAATGTCCCCAATCGTGCCAGATCCAATGGCAATCACAGAGCTGCTTCCAAATGCCTGCAACATCCGCAGAATCAGCAGCCCGACATAGTTTTGCACAAGCGCGAGGCCGATGCAAGCAGCAATATAAATGACAAAGCAGCAAATGTAAACGGGTCGACGGCCCCAGACATCTGCTAGACTTCCCCACAACGAGGGTGAGATGGCCTGAAAGATCATGTAGGTAAAAATGGTCAGATTCACCATTTCTGCTGTCACTCCTAAGTCGTACTGAATCGCATTTAGCGCAGGAAAGTAAATGTTGGCCGATAATGGCGAGAATAGACCGGCGAGTGAGACGAGCGATACCACCATACGTTTTTGATTCTTGCTGAAATTTGAATAGGCTTCTGCTACGGAATCTCTCGATTCTGTGCGCGTCATGAGGAGTGGAGTGACGGGTGCTGTGTTCAGAGTACTGTGCTTCGGAACACCATTTACATGCTTTGATCGTTGTGGTTGCGAGTCTGAGGAGGGCGATTCGGAAGAATTGTCGACACTCGTTGACGAAGATCCATTATTTCCATCTTCCATGGTATCGTTGAGGAAGGGATTTGTATTTTGCCGCAAAAGAGCTGGATCCACATGCTCTCCTGATCGATCATAGGCTGACCTCACAGGTGGCAGCGTACTCGTGTCCTCCGCAGGGCTTATCGTTTCCTTGCTTTTACTGTTCCCCATGATAAGTCGCTTTATCCTCTATACCCTCTCCAAGAGACTCTACCAGACTGGTGTGGTTGCCGAGTGAAAATGTCAAGCAAGAGAAGAGGGACAGAGAGCGAGAGATAGAAGAGAGAGGAGTGCGCAAGTGTGAGATCTAAGAAAAAGTAGTGATGATATGCGGTAAAACATTTTTCCTAATTCGGAACAATGAAGTTGACACGCGCCAAGGTCAAGGTCGAAAGCGTGAGCGAAGTGCGACAGGCTACGAAACGTAAACGACGTAGTGTACCTCCAGAGGATTGGTTGGATGTCTATGAGAGGATACGCGATTTTCGGAAAAGCATTGTGGCTCCTGTCGACACGATGGGATGCGAAAAGCTAGGCGATGATGAGGATGCCAAAGTAGGTGTGAGGTTCTGTATTAGGAGGCGATGAGCGTATCAGATCAATAAAACGTCTCTTTAGGTCTCACGCTTCCAGACGCTTGTCTCACTCATGCTATCCTCGCAAACCAAAGACGCCGTGACAGCCGCAGCCGTAGCGAATTTAAAGCGAGATCTCCCGGGCGGATTGACGGTGCAAAGTGTCATAGCCGCTGATTCAGAGACGTTTGAGGCTTGCATATCCAAAGTAGGCTTTCATTCTCGAAAGACAGGGTGAGATCATGAGTGGATGCGCCTTAGCTCGGATTGATGTACAAGTAGGTACATCAAGGCGGCTGCCAAGATCCTTGAAGAAAAGCACAACGGAGATGTTCCCGATACGATTGAAGGACTCGTTGCCTTGCCTGGAGTTGGACCGAAAATGGTAAATAACCTTTGTCGACAACGTGGGCCTGTTTTTCACCGACATGTCAGGGATATCTCGCCCTACATTCGGCTTGGAAAATGTAAGTGATCGGTCGGCTTGCAGGATGGATTGTGCTAAGTATTGCGTAGAAATGCGGGCATCGGTGTCGATGTACATGTGCATAGAATAAGCAACCGGTTAGGGTGGGTCAAGACAGCAGATCAAGGTCCAGAAGCGACCCGTAAGGCCTTGGAGAGCTTTCTAACGCGTGACTTGTGGAAAGAAGTCAATGCTATGCTGGTTGGATTCGGACAGACGGTGTGTTTGCCTCGCGGGCCTCGATGTGATGCCTGTCCTGTGGCAGACGCGTGTCCTAGCCGACAGCGCATAAAACACAAAGTGGAAAAAGTGGAGATAAAGCAAGAAATCGCCGATGTAGAGGATTTGGGCAATAACTTTGTCGATGCCACAATCGTCAAGATGAATGAGGAAAAGGCGACAGAGCGGGGAAAACCCGAGACATAATACAAAATAATTTCACGATCTCTTGGGTACCAATGTTTTTGTTTATGAACGTATGCGTCCTTTACTGCGACGAGCGGCGATGACAATCGGATCGTCCATATCTGAGCCCGAGAACTCATCATCAGACGATGTAGGGTGAGTAAAGCTTCGCTCCTTTTCTGAGATTTGTACCGCCGCCATGACATCTGGGAGCCCGCTGAGAGCAGAGTCGGACGATACTTGCTCCTTCTCTTCGACCTCGGGGGCTTCTTGTAGAGGACTTGGGATAGGAATTGTCCTGTGTGAAGCTGGCAATGTTGTCGTCGCGATGGACTTTCCTGCCGCTTCCAGATCAAAGTAGGGATTATCCTCAGAACGGAGCATAAGCCCGATCTTGAAGCCTGATCCGACAATAGCTTCAGCGCTAGGTGAAGGCACCGGTTCCAAGGTTGCAGTGGGTGTTATGGGCTGCAGTAGCATGTCTGGAGTTGTAGGTGCCATGTAATCAAATGTCAATGTTCGATTAAAAGATGAGCCAGAGCCATCCCCAATGGATTGTGAGGCAAGGTCAGATCTTGATCCTTCTCGAATTAGGGTCGTCGTGGCTGTGACCATCGGCACCGCTCTTTCCGGCGCAACTTCGCCAAATTGAGGTCCGTAAAGCGTCGATCGGTTGGGACCAGCAGGACCGTGACCGATTGTAGATCGATGGCGAGAATCGCCCGGGTGCAAGGCATGGTAAGGGCCTTGTACAAAGACATCTGAAAGAGGTCGTGGAGGTAGAGTGATGCTTGGAGGACGAAGTCGTCGGGTACCTGTGGGCGACCGATCCGAGGCATTGGCTTGTCCGCCGCTGGTGTCAGACAAGGAGTGTGACTTTTTAGGATGCGGTGCTGGAGCATACGATGTGCGTACCCGTCGAATTCCATTGACCCGTTGATATTGCGAGCTGTAATTCGCCAGCGTCTTCGAGGGTTCATCGCTTGCATCGGGGAGCCCTTCATTCAGGACATCAAGCAAACCCAGCGTTTGTTCTTCACGGCTGTCTCGTAAAGGTGCGGAAAAGCCACTGTCACTCAAGTCCTTATGAAACGCCTCATTATCGAACCGACCACCAGGTGGAATTGCGGTCGACGAATAGCCTGTGGATCCCTCCACGCTACTGTGTCGCTTCATATCTGCTCTGGCAGAGGACGTTGCGGATAACCAAGACGGAGTCACAGAACGTGTATTTTCACCTGAATGATTATAGATTTGAGACACCGAATGTCTCTGCCGGTCAACGTTAGATGGTGTATGTCCAAGGGCGGGCGCAGAGTATCCCCGAGATCGGGCAACTCGACCGTCATTCTCCTTGTCGATTTCATAACCGTCATTGTCCCAGTCTCCAGCCCCCTCACTGTCGAAGGGATCAATAATCTCCATTGGGTCTTCCTCGTCGTCATCGATAGGCAAAGCAGCAAATGGCCAAGTGCCAACCGTGATCGGTATTGTAATGACGACTACGTGGCGTTGTGCATTCGTGCCCTTAAATTCAGTATGCGTGAGCATTGCTGAGGGTATTTCGGCCATTTGACGCGCCAATTTACTGCTGTTCAGGATTCCCAATCGTTGTGGGTCATCCAGATCAACGGTAACCAATATTTGGTATCGTATTTCGATGTTCTTGGATATGGACTTTGAATGTTGCATGACCAGACCAGAGTCTGTGTCACTGTCTCTACCGGCCCTTTCGAATGTTCCCGACAGAGAAGTGGATATGGTAGGAGGTGTATGGGTAGGTATGAGTATTTGTTCTGTGAATTTTTGACGTAATGATGTTGGTCCTGGGATATTAATGTCAACATCGATATGCTTGATGATTCTTTTGTTGACACGGGTATTCCTGACGAGTGCTTTAGAATGGAACTGCGTAAGGCTATCACTTCTACGTACTTTTGTGATGCGCTGAAACGAGCTTCTCTGCACAATGCTATATTGACTGCCTTCTTCTTAACCAGTGAAAAGATGTGTTCAATCGCCACAGTGACAGCAATGGGTTCGCCTTTCAACAAGAGAATGTCAATCTCGACTCAGTTTACCGGACGCTTACTCACCCCGTACGAAGCCGTTCTTTGGCACTTCTACAGTAACGATTGCCGAATCGTCTTCCAGACTGTTTCCGAAACCGATTTCAACTCGCGTATGACTCCCAAGACAAAATCGTGGAATACTGACATCAATCCTCTCCAGAATAGGAATGGACAACTCCGTTCTAGGACATAATCTCGGTGGAGTCATCGATTTATCGACCCATGCGCGTAGATAATAGGATACCGAGCCTTCCGAGAAATGCTATCAGAGACCATTAGCATATATGCAAGAGGTATAAGGAGCAGCGTTGTACCAACCTGCGTATGACTGGGCAACGGAACATCTACCGGTACTCTGAACTCAAAGGGGAAGGTATAGGCCCTAGCTTCCAGCAATTTCGGCCCTATACCCTTGAATCGGTCTAATGCTATTCCAGAATCATCGCTTGAGAGTGAGCTGTTTTCGATATTGTAGGTGGACGATACGGCAGATGATATCGGCGAGCGCGAATCAGATCTTAGCACGTCCCGAAACTCCGTGAAAATCGGAATCGCTTGCTTGTCCTTGAAGTTGATGGAAACTTCTCCAGAGAATATCACTCGCAAGGCATTGACTTTGGCCGGCTTGGCAAGGTTTAAGTGCACAGTGCCTAGCACAATAAGTATCGCATAAGTCTCAACCCAATACGTATCGCCAAGCCGCGGCTAACCTTTCAGTGTCTCCCCCGGGAAGTAATACCGCTCTTCATCCAACGAAATGAAAAAGGACGCTCCGGCCACCGAACGCGGCCTTCTTAGCTTTATCCGCATGATTCGCTCTTGTCAAGGAACCTTGTCACTGGCCACCGAAATCTCCCAGCTAAAAGGTAGTTGTATATACAGTGCCGTTGCTTTGATAGCCAGCCTTGGACTACAGTAACGACCTTATCCAGACACTAAGCTAAGGGTACCATCGAAGCGAAAACTAGATGGCAACGTGTCAATGTCACCTCTCAGCCGAGTCCAACTTCGGCCCGCTCACTCAACACTTCAAGCCCCTTCACTTTCCAAAATCGGTGTCGCACATCCTGCCTTTTATTGGCTGCGGGCATTAAGCGGCATTTGGACCTGGGTTGGTCACTTGAGTCAATTGGGACACTCCTCTGCTTGCCTGCTTGCTTGCGTGCGTGCGTGCGTGCATCATGTGTGTTACATTGGGTTCTTGGCAGACCGAAAGTGCCTCTCGTAAATAACTTGCGACATGGACGGTTGTTCCTCCGACAAAGACCAGTCCAGAGGCTGGGGATGAGACTAAACGTCATTGGAATCTCTAATGTCCAACTATGGAGTATATCCTTTGACATATGAGGATCATCCGCATTTAGACTTATTTGAGTCACAACATGATGAAGGTAAGCCTTGATCTTTGCAATACCCAATTGACAAACATTACAAACCTTCAAGTTCTAGCCTGAAACTTTGTGCCTTGGACCAATCCGAGGGAGACCAGCTAGTAAATTGCACATGATTCTCCACATTTCCATTTTTGGATAATAAGTAACGGATCTAAAGTTAAGCCTTCGGATTCCCCGCACATATAGGTGGCTCCATTTCTCTTTCGTACCTCCCACCCCGTCTCTCTCCCCTCTCTCTCCATCTTCTCGTATATATACCCCATTATGTTTGGTCGATGGCCAAGCAAACCTAATACACGATCAGACAAGTCTCCACGTTCGGGGACGTGCCTGGCAAGTTCCCCCACATCACCATTTCTGGACATAAAGCTCTTTCGACGGCGGTCATCCTCAACATCCACCTCCTCATCTACATCACAATCCTGGACCACATCTTCCCCTCGAAAGTCATCAAAATCCGTACGATTTGCCGATGGTCATACCATATATGTAACTTACTCCCGTCATGAATACAAACGAGGGCAGCATGTAGAGCAACAATATCGGTCAGGGGATAATGTCATTGTCATTGACAGCAAGCCGGAAGGATATCAAGAGATGGAAGATATCGATGGTTTCTGGATACTTTAAGATACATGTAAACAATTCTTTCTTTGCGTATATGCGCTACTGTACATAACATTTGCTGTAATCTGATTGGCTGAGCAATTTGGCGCACAACGTTTTGCGAAAGATCATTCGTTCTTGGCGATCCCCAGGCTTTTCTCTCTTCCGTGGATACCAGAGCAATAACCCAAACTAGAGGACGCTATATTCGCAGAGATTGCAACTTGGACGTTCATTGACCAATATTAAAGGCGGCATTCAACGACGCGCCAAGATTGAACACTTTACGCTCAGCATATAGTCAGTCGGTCCTTGTGCGGTTCAACACTCGCGACAGTATTCAAACACGCTGGACCAAAAGTATAGCAATAGTATACCGGAGACTCGCGGTGATCCTGGTGATGACCGTCCAGACAGCCTTGACGGATTAATCTACTTTACCGAGCACAACAGCCCAAGATCGCTGGAATATAATGACATGTTGTTTGGTGGTGTTGAGAACGGACAGGCAACTCCAATAATGTCCACCGAACACAGTGCCAACACGCCGTCATCTCCAGAAGATAATAATGGCGATTCTCCTTATTCTGACACGCAAAGCGAGCATAATGACGACAAGTCAATGCGATACCTAACGTTTAATGAGGAACGCAACGTGCAACATGCCTCTAATCCTTTCTTTCATGGCGGTTTTGAGGATTTAGCCGACGATACAACAATGTTCATGCTTGACAACTCTCAGATGGCCGACGGCTTTTCTACGCCTCAAAATATGCCATCGTCGCCGAGAATTCCATTCGCACAGAACGTACCGGACGAATTTCTTGGTGGAGCAGAAGAGCGTCAAGTGCAGGCATCCCAACAAGCTAGTCATAATCTCATGAGTCTGGATTTCGGCAATCATTTCTCACACACGGCTGGGCAACTGCTTAATTTTGGCAACATGTTTATGAACAATGGACAGCAAGCTCAGACCTCGGTATCTCCTCGACCAGATATAGTGAAACCCGATGTGAATTTTGCATCTCTGGGTGCAAACCCACAAACTTTGAACAATTTATCGGTACAACAACAAGGTCAAGCCCAAATGACCAATCAAACTCAGGGTCTCTGGTCTGGTGTGAATCATTTCTTGTTTTCAAATCCATTTCCTCAGGCCATTCCAACCTTGGCCAAGAATTTCACCGAATATCTTAGTCACAGTGCCGTAGGTGGCCTTGCGTCTCACTTTACTTTGGGAGGAGCTACGAACGCACAACCTCATCAACCTGGTACACATATTAAGGAGTTGAACTCATCTGGCGGCGCTGCCGACATACCGTCCATGACCGGAGAGACATCCATGTCTACAACTATTCCCAATGAACTGGATTACCGAGATTTGGGAATGATTGATAGCGCTGTTAAGATGGAAGATGTCGAGGCGTACTTCGATGGGTGAGTAGGAAATCAAGGTCTTCGCGCAAGTATGTTAGCTAACAATTGGCGTGTCAGTAACTTGCAAATTCGAGTGCTTGGAGTCCCTGCTTCAGGTGCGAAATCGCGTGTGGAAACCCAAATCAAACTCTGCATCCAACTGGTGACCGATAAGGGTGAAAAGGTTCCTCTCTGGTCTCACTTGCGGCTTCCGGAGTATATGGTTGCTCGCGACAGACTAAGGAAACCGGGGATCAGCGGTTCTTTGAACACAGGTGGTTTTGCCAACATGGACGGCTCAGACATTCCAGAAAACAAGCTGCTGAATTTGGAAGCCACGGTTATCTGTGCGACCCAACCGACAAAGAAGGTCCTCATGTGTCTTGGTTGCGTGCAACGCGAGGTAGGCTTGATTGTGACCGGCCATTTTAACTGCCCGTGCTGACGATTGCTTAGCGCAAGCGACAGCAGCGTCGACGAGAGATGAAGCTTGCAAAGGGCAATTTGTCAGGAGCTGAAGAATCACCTACGCAAGCTAGCACTGGGGATAATTCTGGCGAAATGGAGGTGGAGGACGATCAGGAATCGCTCGCTCTGGACCAGCGAAAGATCTTGATGTTTAATTGCCCCGATATTGTCGACTTCAGCTCTGGAGATACTATTTTACCTACCCGTATTACCTGTTATTGTCGACATCACTCTGAGAAGCTCGGCTTCTGGTATGTGCAGTGCAAAGGTGTAGGGAAAACATCAAGCTTACTTTCTCCTATAGTATCCTTTTTCAGATGAAAGATCACAACAGTAATGTTATTGCCACCGGAATGTCACCACCTATCCTTATCACCGATGATCACAAGTCAACGAAAGGGAAGCAGAACGCGGGTCGTAAAAAGCCGAGAACAGAAAGAGATCGTCCAACACCTTACTTTGCCCCTCAAGAAGCCATGGCGATCGCGACTGAAATGCTCAAGAACAATAATGAGGGAAGCGAACGTTTGGTGGAACCCAAGATCGAGCCTGAACCTTCGGTGATGCCTGATGCAGGTACTAATATAGCAGCAAACCAAGGACAATATGAGGAGAGGACAAGTGGCTTTGGGTCACACCAATTCAAGTTTATAAAGTCATCGCTTCAGCCCTCCACGTTCAAAGGGACAATGCCACAAGTCTCGGAGGGAGGACAGCCGCACAGTCTCTTCAATTTTGGCTCATTCCAAACAAAGGCGTCAATGAACCAAGCCCAGGAAAAGCAGTTGAATGGACCTTCTGCCAGCAATGAGCAAGGAGGTTCTCAACCTTCACAACCTGCCTCTCTCACCACCACCGCCTCACAACCAGCCATACAACCACTAATATTTAACAACTCGGTTCCTTCATTCCCTACAACAGCCAATTATCAGCAAAATCCAAATATAGCCGCCCACCAAGCGTCAAGTCGCCGTAGACAGCCACCACCCTCCTTTACAACGTTTCATGCGCAGAGGCATGACACCAATACCTCCGGCTCCACGCAACACCAAGAAACCGCCAGTGTGCCAGCCTTGCAGCGGTTGATCCCATCAGAGGGCCCTACGTACGGCGGCGTTGAAGTAACAGTGTTGGGAGCAGGCTTCTACAGTGGTCTGACGTGCATGTTTGGCGAAAATGCAGCGTTACCAACGAATTGTTGGAGCCCAAATACACTCGTTTGCCTGCTTCCACCTACAACAACAGCTGGACCGGTTGTCGTCAGCTTCAAGGAGCATCCCCTCCTTCTCGAAGGTCAAGATGTCGTCCTCTTTACTTATTTTGATGAAAGCGACCGTGCTTTGATGGCGTTAGCGCTTCAAGTTGTGGGTCTCAAGATGACAGGGAAGCTTGAAGACGCCCGCCAAATTGCGATGCGCATTGTTCAAGGAGACAACAATACCCACGGTACTTCCGGAGCGCAACAGAGAGGGAGTCAACCCAATGGAGGTCGCAAGGCATCAACGAAGGCAGACCTGACATCACCATCACCATCTTTTGAATGCCTGGGAAAGGACCTGATACCAGCCACGAGCACCGAGTTTGAGCAACATATTATGCAAGTCTTGGCCGCAGTGGATACTTTTGGCACGTCTTTTGACTTTGACGTTGATCTGCAAAACAACAGTGGTCATACCATGCTGCATTTAGCGTCAATGTGCGGTTATAAAGCGCTGTGTCAACAGCTCTTGCGATACGGAGCGCAGCCAAACCCACAAGATCGTAACGGTTTGACACCTCTACATTTCGCCGCCTGGACGGGCCGAAAGGAAGTGGTCGAGATGCTCCTTTCTGTCGGCGCAGACCCTACTATTCGCACGTATTTCGGTGATACTCCTGCAAGAATGGCTCATCTTGCTGGGCATCATGAGATGCCTCTCGACGTAGATGAGTCGGACGGGATCACCTCAGAAACCGAGGACCTATCCTATGAAGCATCCTCAGAGGCTTCAGAAGAAGAAAGTGTCTGTTCTATCGCCAACGATCCAGATCCTCAATGGGACAGCGACAAATCATCACTCTTTTCAGAAAGCTCCGGAGAAGACGGCGACACGGTTGACGAATTGGAGCATTATGACAGCTATGGCTCAGTGGCCGAATTGGAATCCGACGATGACTCGAGCCTTTCGGAAACATCTATCCAAGAACTGGGATCAGTGCCGAGATCATGGCCTCAGGATGCCGCCAAGAAATTCATACACTGGATGGATCCAGTCATGCCCAATCTACGGAAATCCCCCACTCGGGCAGCCGAGGTCATCGACGTGATCGAAGCTGGGAATCCGAATGTATTGATCAAACCTGACGAAGAGCTTGAAGGCGAACAACGCTTCCTCGGAGGTCAGATATCTGAATTAGCTTCAGTATGCTGGCGCATACTTCACATGTGGTAGTAGGTTTAGATGTATCATAATTGTGTAGGGTATATATACCGCGGAAACCCAAATCTGGGAGAATGTCGCACTGAATGTCATTGGCCAAAATCTATTTTTTTTGGCGGGGCAAGGCGGACGCTCTCACGTCTCCGCGAAGTTACGCGCAACTTGACATGCATGAATGGATCAACGTATTTGCCCCTTCCGGCCCTTTGATTAGGTTTATCCATCTATCACTCGTCGTCGCCCGAGAGTTGCCATCACCCGAATGATTTCTCTATATAAATAACGCATCCATGGGATAACCTAGCTCTGTTTACCTTGTCTATCTCTCTGTTCGCCTCGTCGGCTTGTCTTGCCCCCTCGAGTCAATACCGTTCACCCCAAACGTTAAACTCACGTGACTCTCCGCCTTGGCCCGAGATTGAAATCTCGCGGAAGGCTCTTATTCTTCTTTACTGTGCATGACTTCGGTCTCTATACCTTCTAGACCTGTTGATAGACTCGTGCAACTCAAGAACCACTTGTCGACCATGACACAAAAGCAACACAAGCTTTGCATGATTCCCGGTAAGTGAAAGAGAGAAGAACCTGACGTCAAGGCTTCCGTACCCACCCGACGTGTTCTTGACAGGACCTGTGGAGTTCCACGAGGACGTTTTGGAAGCCATGTCCACTCCCGCCACGTCTCACGTTGATCCCAACTTTATTCCGGTATTTGGAGAAGTGATTGAAATGACTCGTAAGGTGGTCCTATCTCAGGCGGCTCAACCGATCATTTTATCGGGCTCGGGCACGTTGGGATGGGATCAAATGTGTAACGTTATTGAGGAAGGTGACGAGGTCATTGTGACCAATACGGGCTACTTTGGCGATCGCTTTGGTGAATGGTAAGCATGATCTGTCAAAATTGATGTCATACTAGGATGCTGATACCGCCATAGTCTCGAAACCTATGGTGCTCATGTCACAGCCATTCGCGTCCCGGTCGGACATCGTGTCACGGTTGAGAAGGTGAAGGAGGCATTTGAATCGATTAAGAAGCCCGTCAAGATGATCACCATGACCCATGTTGACACGTCTACCGGTGTTTTGGGTGATGTCAAGGGCATTGCCGCTTACGTCCGCCAACACTCACCAGAGACGCTCATTGTTATTGATGCCGTGTGTGCCGTTGCCTCCGAAGAACTTCGATTTGACGAATGGGATATCGATGTGGTCATCAGTGCTACTCAAAAGGCCCTCGGTGCTCCACCAGGTCTCTCGGTGGTTGTCGCCTCACAACGTGCCATCAAAGTCTATGAGAACCGCAAGACTCCGGTAAGAAACTACTACTCCAACTGGGGCAAGTGGCTACCAAGTAAGTAATTGTTTGCTTGTTTAGCCAAATCATCTCATGCTGCTCAGTCATGGCCGCCTACGAGGCACGCAAGCCTGCCTATTTCGCCACGCCCGCCGTGCAATTGATCTACGCCTTCCACGTCTCCTTGTCGCAAATTCTCGCATACGGTATTGAGAACCGCTTCGCCGCTCACCGAGAAGCCTCTGTCCAATTCAGAATGGCCCTCGCTCATTTGGGTCTCAAGCCTGTGGCTGTCGATGAGACCTGTGCCGCCAACGGTATGACCGCAGTATGGTATCCAGAGGGGGTGGATGCCAAGTTGGTCGCTCAGATGGCCGGTCAAGGTGTGCAAATTGCCGGTGGTCTCTTGCAACCTCATGCTCCCAATTACTTTCGCATCGGGTAAGTCCATGGTGTTGCACCGTTGGCAGTGATATTTATGTGCCTTATTCTAGTCATATGGGTCTATCCGTCTGTGATCCTAACCGCAAGCACATAAAGAAGGTGATAGATGTACTCACTGCTTCTCTTTCACAACTTGGTTACAAGGCGTAGATAGAACACTTGTTGAATGGATCTGAAACCTTGAACCTTTATTTGTCTCACTTGTCATGGCATGAAGTCTCTATGGCTGTTGTTGTGTCTGCTGTGTAGCAGGGCTGCTTCGATAGTGCCTCTGCGCACCTACTACATGACGGTGGAAGAGGTGACATGGGATTACAGCACAGGTTCGGTCATTCGGAAGACACCATCAGGCGATCCTCTTAATGCGCCGAAAACAATCTTTAGGCGCTACCAAGATGCAGCCTTCACTCAGCCAATCACCTCCGACCCACGCTTAGGATGGCTTGGACCGATGATACGAGCAGAAGTAGGCGAGACGATCGTCATACACCTGAACAACCGAGCTTCACATTCACAAAAGTGGACACTTGAAGCGCCGTTTGGTCCGTTGACCGATCAGCTTATGGTACCCAACAACACCACGATCGTTCACATTAAGGTGCCTCTTGATGCGCTAAAGACCTCCGGACAACCACTTGGCGACCGGTCAGCACCCTATCTCTACTCCACCAACACCTCTGCAGAAGGACTCCTTCTCGTCTACGACAAAGGTATTCTGGACGAGCTCCATCATCCTCACTCGGCCTTCTTCGACCAAGAGATGCCTGTCGTGTTTGGAAACCGGGACAGATTCAATATCAACGGGTTCGCGCATAACGTGTCGCCTCAACTGACGTTCGAAAGGACCATGCGGATCCGGTGGTACTTGATGTCGACGGTTTCGAAGCCGTACAACGATCGTGTCTACCCGGATGCTCATTCGGCCCATTGGCATGGCAACACGGTGCTCTGGAAAGGGCATCGAGTCGACGTGGTCGACTTACTACCCAAGGTAGGTCAGGTGGCCGATATGCAACCGGATAATCTGGGGAGTTGGTTGTTCCATTGCCATGTCAGTGAGCATATGCAAGGAGGCATGTCGATAAAATACGAAGTGACAGAGGGTTGGGCGTGGCAAGAAGGCGATGAAGGAGACGAGAATGCGGAAGGTGGATAGGCAAGTCTATTGTGTAAAGCGCTCTTGTACAAAATGTAGATCTAGACCATACATACATCTATGCTGTCAATATCTCCACACCGTCTTCGGTGACCAAGAGGGTATGCTCAAATTGGGCACTCCGTCTGCCATCTGTAGTGACAGCTGTCCAATTGTCAGGCCTGAGAAGATACAGGCAAGTTAGTGCACGATTCGGCAGTATAATTTCATGTCTGCATACCATAGTTCATCGCGCCAGCTACCTTCACAAATCATGGGCTCAATGGTGAAGCAAACACCAGGTTTGCAGACGCCAATGGCCTTGTTCTTGGCATAATGGGGAACATTGGGTGGACAATGGAATAGACGGTTAATGCCGTGACCGCAGAATGTCTTGACGGTTGAGAAGCCCTGACTCTTGGCATGTGCTTCAATCACCTTGCCAAAATCACGGAATAGGGCACCAGGCTTCACTGTGAAAGGCATACATGAGGATACGAGTCGCATTTCGTCAGGTTACACCACTGACCTTCAGCAATAGCCAAGTTGAGACATTCTCTGGCCGTATTCACCAGCTTGATGCCAGCCTCGTCCACAGTGCCAACGCAGTATGTTTCGTTCAGATCAGAATGGAAGCCATCCTTATACAGGGTAACATCGATATTCACAATATCACCATCCTTGAGTGGTCGCTTGTCCGGAATACCATGGCAGATAACTGCAAGAAAATTCCCATGAACCAATCATCCTCCCCTTTTCATCCTGTACAAAACCTACCTTCGTTGACGGACCTAAAGATGCATCGAAAAATCCAACGCAGTCAAAAACTGTTCCCTTGCCCACATTTTCAACTTACGTGCAGACAGACTTTGGAAAATTCCAATAATTGAGTGGAGAAGGATATGCTCCGCGAGCAATGGTAGCCTCATGAACAATACGATCTAGAACCCCTATCAGCATGAAAGGTCCCAAAAAGGGTTGCCAAATCACGTACCAATCTCATCGGTCGTCACGCCAACTTTGAGTGCCTTGGCTCCGATGTCCAGTACTTCTCGCGCCAGTTTCGATATGCGTCGCATAATTTCAATCTCGTCGGCATTCAATACCTCTATCCGAGTGCTGCCTCGAAGTCGTTGCTCGGATCGCGGAACGCCTAGAGGGGATGAGCAAGCGAGCGAGTCCACACTAAGAATTACCATCTTCCGCGTAATCTGGCCTGGGGATATCCTTGGGAACTTGTCGCTTGGGTGAAAGAGGGTATACGGCTCGTAGATCTCCCGTGTACGAATACCCCTTGAATGGGTTATAGGTGATGTCACTCACTGGAGTCGCCTCCAACGTAAGTCAAAGTTGTTGCGCACTGCATAGACCAACCTGTTCCAGTGGCAACCTTGTGGACAATCTTGTGCTTAGGCTGTCATACCCGTCAGTGGCCATGGTCGAGTGCATCGCAGGCCATGTCAACCCTTACCCAGCTGGATTTGAAGCATTCCTGAGAACAGAAGTATGATCCCGGTATACCTTGCTTTAAACACGTAGGACACTGCAATTTAGCGGGCTTTCCACACCCTTCAGTGATGCATGTATGCTGATCCATGGTGAAAGAATAGTCTGATTGCCAATTTTGGCATCATTGGTGGCCATACGAAAAGACTGTGCCAATCGGGGGACATTGGAACAGAAGGACTGTTGATAACGTACACACAAAACACTCTAAAAGTCACGACCGTACTTTCTCTCGGAGCGGTAGTCGTGGGGTATGTCTCTATCACTTCCGTACTCACGTGGAACACTTGGTCGCGCAGAGGACTGTGGTGGGTAGGGTGGTATGTCTGCAGGGTATCGAAGGTTCTCTGAGGAGGGTTTTCGGGTATTCAAAGATTTGGATTGGACTGGCCGAGGTTTGGCATGTTCGGGCCCCATTGATGACGGTTCCTGACGAACATAAAGGCCAGACTCTGACGCGTAAGGCTGTGGGCTCCGACTGTTCTTGGATCTGCTATCGCTGCCATTGCTCATGACAGAGGTGTTGCTGGGACGTCTTTCACGAGGTGGATACATGTCGGGATAACGCCCACGCTCATCAAGGTACTTGGCTGGGCTTCTCTCATACCCATCCTCCGGTCTGTCTGGTCGGTCAGGCCGATCCATTCTTTGTCTTGCTCTTTCTGACTGTCGTGCTCGAAGTTTCTGCTCGTGTTCACGGGCAAGGCGTAGACTGTTTTGAGTTTCGAGTGACGGGCGTCTTGGATCCCTCTTCATCAGCTCACTTGTTCGTGTGCGCGGAGGATCAGAGCCATAAGGTGAATCGGCCTCCCTTGGACGGACTCGTTCACTGGGTCGGCGCTCCCCGTTGTAACGACTGTGGTCGCTCACATGCGACGGTTGCCGATCCGCATCTGGCGATTGGTCGGGTCTGCGTGATCGATACGCATCAGATTCCATATCGCGCTCGCGAGGTCGCTCTCTCGGGCGCGCCTCTCGACTACGAGACGAGGGTATAGGTTGTTGCGATGGCCGTCTTCGAGCGTCCATGTCATCGTCATAGCCTCGCCTATCATCGCCTCTGTGGCGCTCTCGATCGCGGCTACGGCTTATATAGTCGTATTCAACATCAGCTCCTGCATTCTTTGATTTGTACGATGTTTCCTCGGCGAGATCGTCATCATTGTTCCAGAGGCGCTGACGGGGTCGCCGCATCGTTTCACCGGTATCAAACGATCCACTTTCGCCGCTTTCAGTTCGAGGACCTGTAGAGGAGGACACGGAAGAAGTATGACTGAAATCCGAGAGGATACCTGATCGAGACCGCACCGATTCTGGCTCACCTAGCCACGACGGTAATCTCTTGCCCTTCTCCTGCCAGTGCTCCCGAATAGCCTTTGTAATGTAGGTCTCCGCATCGACATCATCGTCATCAGATTCTGCATTGTTGATGAGACACAGCCAAGACTACGGATAATCGACGACTCACCAGGCACTTGCTCCTGCTTGACAGGAATGCGATCAGCTACTTGTTGCGTGGCTGCAAGCAACTTGTCCCACAGTCTAGCACCCGTCGTCTGTGCATCTACTCCCAACCGCCGTTAGCATAGACCTCAACCCCTAAGGTCAATCCACTTACCGCCCTTGCGTGTTTTCCATCTGGAAAGAGTACCAGCTCTTTCCGTGGACTCCTCATCTTTACCAATGTTATTGAAATATATCTGGGTATCGTCGTCGTCGTCATCATCATCAAGGCCCTCCTTCTTCTTTTCGTCCGCACCACTGGTCAATTCGTTATCTTGCATCGCCTTACGAAGCCGTAACCATCCTGAAGCCGCTGCCGGTGCTGGCTTCTTTTCCATCTTGGTCTCTGTATCACTGCCTCGTCGTATTGGCACAGGCGTATTAGGTGAGACAGGCCGAAGTCGATCGTTTCGATCATTGTCTTCTTTCCAATTGTCGTCCTTGCCTGAAGAAGCGCCTACCCCTGAAGGCTTGAGGTTTTCGTTGTCGATGGAGGATGGCACCGGAAGAGGTGGTAGAGGTGGCCGAACAACTTCTGCGCACTTGTGTCTAGCCGGATAAAGTCCAACATCTTGTCCACAATCTTTGCATAGCACCACAATCTTGGAGATGCGATAGTCCACGGTCTCTGCTGGCATGATGTAGTTTTTGTTGTCGTTAAAGGAATCAGGAGTCCTTGATGAGGGGTATATCGTATAATACGTGTTACGAAAGAGTACAAGTTTGCCTTACAAGGGCAATGGAGCCAGCATCCGGGTGCAAAAACACCAAGAGGAGTGATAGAGACAAGGTTCAATGGCCTATATCCCAATCCACACCATAAATGGCAGTGAACATAAATTGGGATCAGGGTGGTGCGAGATTGGCGCACTGTATATGCTGGTGAGCACATCTTCATTATCTAGAATACGAGACATGTTGTTGGCATTTTTAGCCATCTAGACATGCAATTACCTGTACAGTGTTCTTAATCATTGTGTACAATCTATGTTGAAAAGCCGCAAGTTGTGTACATTAAAAAAATTGCGACTGGTAATACTTTCAACCTTGTCGCTCAACAGCCGTCCATAGGCTAATTCGAGCGATAGGCTTCGCTGGTGTAGTTTCCGTTCATATCCAACCGAGAATCGAAATACTGAGGATATCCGGAAAAGCTTTGCGCCGGGTGAGAGCCAGATTGTGATTGACTCCCAGGTGCGTTGTTGCTGAGTAGATTTGAGAACTGGCCGCCGCCAGAGCCGGAACCAGCGGGTAAAGAGTAGAATGCATTGCTAGGATATGTAAATGGGTATGACATCATGGGGGTCGAAGACCCATAAGGCGTTGAAGATGTTGAATCTGGCTGAGACGTTGAAAATCCAAATGAAGAATCTAACGAAATGTGACTTGACGATCTTCGTAGGGTGTCAGCGTGCCCCGACACAGAATACTGTGAGTTGCCGGGCATCACATTCGGGTACGTCATGGATTTTTCACCAGTGAAAGCCATGACTTCCTCGATCAATCTGCGATATCCTTGCTGATGTTGAACCTTGAGATTCGTCAAGACAATTTTGATCTTTTGGGCAATGTTGATTTTGTCGGTCATATTGACAGCACCGGAGGATAGAACCTTTTGAATGACCCCAACGCCCTGTACCTGATCTCGCAAAATTTCTTCAAGGACCGAATCTAACGATCCGAAGAAAATTGAGCCTAGCAGTAGCTCTTGAGCATCAGCTTCATGGCGTTGGTTGATAATTTTCAAAATGTTACTGGAAGCCAGCTTGTGTGTGCAAAGTTGCCCAAGATGAGGTAAGAATTTTGGCGCTAGGGTCCTGTATCTACCATTGAGGTTGGAGGTATCCAAGAGCCAAGTCACGAGCAATGAGCCATTCGCATTAGTCGATAACGGAATCGCATTCTGTACAATTGCCGCCGCAAGGTATTTCTGCAACAAGAAGTTAGGTTTGCATTCAATCAACCAAGTTCAGCGGACACACCTGTTGATTGCGCGAGATATGAGGCGATTCCAAGGTAGCGCGAATTGATCGAGCACCGAATCTTCCTTGAGCGATTTCCCACAAACGTTCAACGATGGCATCAAAGATGAATTGACTTCTTGATGGGCCAATACGCAAGCAGCATTGGACGACATAGTTGCCAAACTGGTCAACCATCAAAGGAGGCACAAAAGGACGCAAATTGTTACAAATGAGTTCCACCTAAAAACAAAGAGTCAGCGACCTGAACTATAACGTATGACGTTGCAAACACCAAGAAAAGACTTACCTGAGCGGGAGTTCTAGAGAACTCAATGATCTTTTGCGCTGCCCATGTCCCGTTCTTATGGATACCGATGCTAGCTAGATGGGGTGCGATCATCGACAACATCTGCTGCTTGGTAGTCTCCACGCAGCGCTCAAAAAGCTTCTGAATAACGGTGTTACCAATGTAATCGCTACAAAGGTCCACGCAGCTGTCCATGCATTCTAGAGCAAACGCTTCCACCTCTTTTGATGATGTGTTTGGATTGTCAAGACGCTTGCGCATCTCGCGTAAACGAACGGTGTCCACACGACGAATTTCACTAGGCTCTGGAAGCATGGGAATGGTGTTGAAGTATTCCACGCCACCTGGAGCATCGTCGATAGAGGGACCCTCGTCGGTATCAGACTTGAACTCGGCCATGATTGCATTGCGCTCTTGGTTATTGCTGGCACTGTCTTGCAACCCTTCAATGGTGGTCCAACAAAGATCTTGAATGCTTTCGGCTGAATTGGAGCTAATTCGCTTGGATTTTAGATCATCGCCAGGTGTGAGCGGGGACGAAGGCACTTTGGCAAAGCCGATGCGTACCGGACCAGTGCCAGCACCGAGTATTTCAGTGTTGTGCAAAGCCGCCTTGGATCGCATAGCATCCTCAAGCATAACGAAATTGATAAAGCCACAGTTCTTATGGGTCAAGATTCGGGCCGATTCAATGGCACCAAAAGGTTGAAAGATGCTCTGCAACTGCGTAACAGTCGTAAGAGGAGGAAGATTACCGATCCCTGGAAAACAAGGTCAGTGTCTGTCAATAGCATATGCGCTGTTTGACTTACATAAAGCCCGTGTAGGCTGCTCGCCGGTGACGCTCACACCAGACACGCCTTCCAATTTGCCAAAACCAACGCGGACAATATTGTTACCAATGCGACCGCCCCATGCATTCAGCACCTCGTCACGAGCGTGTAAGACTTCTTCAACGCTCTTGAAGTTGATAAAAGCACACTCCTTCTCAGGCACAATGCGTAGACTTTCAATCTGCCCAAAAGGAGAGAAGAGTTCTAGCAAGTGACTTCGCGTTAAATTGGGATCAATGTTCCCAAGCCACAGCGATCGACTTGGCGGATTTGGCGCAGGTAAGTTATCACCTCCAGCAACCGGCATGGTCGTCATATTAGAGAATGTAAAGGAGCCTGATCCGTTTGGATTTGTTCCCCCAGGAAACAGCTGCCACATGCATTAGCCGATGCGGCATTCAAAAACCTTTTGCCACTCACCTCAGGCTCAGACCAAAATTCATACGGCTGATCCCAGGACACGACATTGCGGCCTTGACGGAAGCCGCCGCGTCCAACCTGAGCGTTGCGGTTTTGTTGCATCGTCGCTTGCTTCAAGACTTCCTCAGGTGAAACTCCATATTTGCGATAATATTCCGCCGCCTCATTCGTTAAAATTTCTTCGCGGAGTGATGATCGTTGACTCGTGCTGCCTTCACGGTGAGGCGGAGGTGCTGCAGACCCAAAGACGTCATTTGCAAAATCCAAGGTCCCCATGCTTATCGCCCGTGGACGGTTGACGAGTGCATTCCGCGCGGTTGCGAGAACGTCTCGCTGTGGATAGCCACCGCTCAAGCGGTTGGAGTAAGCCGAAGTTGGTGTAACCGGACCACTGTCCGGGGGGCTTTCAGGATAGGACATGGCTTGAGATAAAGAAATGGAGCGGAGCCTATTAGGTGAGAGCGGAGCTTGCCGTGGATCATTGAGTAAAGACATTCCTTCTTTCTGGCCAAGGGAGGAATGCCCCCGATGGTCGGGAAGATCTGACGTGCTATCGTCAAGCCCAAGCGTGGCTAATGTCTGAGCAATGCTATTGGTCGAGTCTTCGCCCATGAGTTGAAGGGTTGTCGGAGTGGTGGGCGGTGGACTGGTAAATCCTCCATCGCGATGTTGTTGTGATAACATGGAAGGTATTGTAAAAATGGAAGATCCAAAAGCGCTCGATATGGGAGAAGGCTGCATGTGCAGGGACTCGGATCGCTGACGAGCACTCTGTAGAGAGGATGGTGGCATATGTCCACCGTTGGAAGTATGAAGCCCAGAATGCAGAAGCAAATCGGGCTCGGAGCCTTCCTGGTTGACAAGGTAGGGTAGATGGCCTGCATTAGATGGCATTGTCTCTGCGCGCATTCTACGTGCCGAGAATGAGTTCGACGAAGATGCATCGGCATCCAGTTCTCCAATGTTACGAAGCTCTGGCCCGGCAGAAATCATCAGATCCGGTGCAGATTTCGTATTCGCGGCGGATCTCCCTTGATAGCCTGTGTTGGATGAGTTACCAAACATGGGTCCTCGTCTGCTCATGCCGTCAGGACGTCCAGCATGCTCGGAGTTTGATGCAGACAGAAAGGAAGAAACCCTATGCTGTTCCTCGCCGTCATCCAAGGGCCAAAATTCTTGAGACCTGTATAGAAGAAAAGCAAACGTATCTGTCAGCTCACCCGTCCACCTAGAGAATAGTCTACCATCCATCCAAGGTACCCAGGCAACCCATGCAACTTTGCCGCAATACGTAAACACATAGCTGACTGCCTTGTGACGGAATTTTGATCCCCTGCTTACCGTCGAAGAAAAGACGCATTCCAGCCAGCATACGAGCCCTCGGCCGAAGATACATAAGCCGGAGAGTCTCCGGTACCAGAATGTCCAAGATCAGACATGTCAAAACGGAAGGCAACCAGTCCCCTTTGAATACAAACGCAATAGAGGACAAGAACCTTGTTTAGGGTATACACTCAATGACCATGAACGGGGAGTACACAAATAAACAATACACAGATAGAGTCAAGGGCGAGAGAGAGGGATGTGATAGAGAGTGCACAAAAATGAGAGAAAGGAAAAGGGTATCTGGTCACCCAACCAAGACGAGAAGCGTGGTTTTTAACCGGCACAAGGGCAAGGTTGGAAAAGGTTGTAAATTTTTGGTGGTGCCAAGTGGATGGTCCAGGGACACACTTGGGGTTAGCGCAAGTGTGCAAATTGGGTTTGCACGGCACCCCCTCGAATGGGCGTTTCCGGACACTGATTTCGACTGCTCGTCATCTTGTTTCATGGCGTCTTCTTTTGACGTAAAGTATACAATTTCAGACTTGAAGGAGGATGAGGCGGGTGGCG
>MVBO01000084.1:0-63509 GCA_002261195.1 Bifiguratus adelaidae
AAAGGTGGCTTCTACGGCCTAGTTCAAGGAAAAGGTCCCTACCATGACCGAACTGGATCACATTTTCATGACCCGCATGGCAGGATGCCATGCGGTCGTCAGTCTCAATGGACGCTTTATCGGCAATCCCGTGGATATTCAAGGCTTCACCTCCACAGGCTAGCAATTGAACTCTGGTGAAACCGAAAAGTATCTCGAAACCATCCGTCCTCCGCCCCAAGACCCTGAATCGCATGCTATCCATATTCTCAAGCGCAACGAATTTGTCTATGCTCGTCAATCCATGAGAGTGTCACTACACTGGATGATGAAAACAGGTCATGTCCACATCTTTGTCAAGGGTTCATTTGAAAAAGTCAAGGACGCATCTAACCCACGAAGCATTCCGAAAGATTACGATCAAGTCGCTGAACGGCTCGCCAAAGAGGGTGTATATACATTAGCGCTTGCCCACCGCGAATGTGGACTCATCGACATATCCGTCGCTTAATCGTGGACGCGAGAAGAAATGGAGTCGAATGTGGATATGCTCGGTTTGGTCTTTTTCAAAAACAATCTCAAGGACCATACCGAGGCCCCATCCAGGAATTACGTGCCGGTAGCACGCGTATCATCATGATCACGGGCGACAATGCATTGACGATTATCCATATTGCCAAAGTTAGTGGCATGATGCCGGAAAATAGCAGAGTGTTGATGGGCGGTATAGACAAGGTGACCAAGGAATTCGGTTGGACGGATGTCGATACCGGCGAATCGTGTGATGTGGATCATGTCTTGGCTAATCGAGCCTTTGCGGAACAGCCCCTCGAGCTCGTGGTCACTGGAAGAGGTTTTGATGCGCTCGTAGAAATGAACAAGATTCGTGATTATCTCTTGGGCAAGTCTTAACGCAGTGATATGCCACAATGCAACTAACATGTCCTCCTAGATATCAGAGTCTGTGGACGCATTGGCCCGGACGGCAAGGTCAATATCGTCAAATTGCACATGGAATACGCGACCACAGCTATGTGCGGAGACGGAACCAACGATTGTGGTGCTTTACGTGAAGCCCACGTAGGATTGGCGCTCTCGGAAGCTGAAGCAAGTATCGTCTCGCCCTTCAGTTCCTCCAATCGATCTGTGTGGAGTGCGGTGGAGTTGATTCGACAGGGTCGCGCTGCGCTAGCCACCTCCTTTTCGGGTTACAAGTTTTTGATTCTCTATTCACAGATTCTGATCATGTGCAAGTGCTTCACCCTCTACTATTCTTTGGCATTCAATCAAAACACCTTCTTGTTCATGGACGCCTGGATTGCAGTAGGCGTATCATGGGCAGTGACACAATACAACGGCTGCCAAACAATTGGCGCCCTTTCCCTCCACAGCTCAAATCATTGGTGTCGAAGCCGTAGTCTCCTTGCTCGGCGTCATCTTCATCGACTGGGCCTTCATGATTGGCGGTTTCCGATCCCTATGGCAGCAAAACATTTTCAGATGCCGCGAATTCGATTCCTCCTCGAGCGAGTCTCGCCAAATAGTGGCTCTTGGGCGACAATTACGAAATTCAGACTCTGGCCTTCTTTCTCATCCCTCAGATTATCGGTGCAGCCTTGGCGGTTAATTTCGGTTACCTCTATCGCCGTCTTTGGTACTTTAACTGGGCCTTGCTCTTCTATTGTCGGCCATTCTAGCCATGGTATGGTACTGGCTCTTCGCTCCACCCAATCCCTTCGCCTGTGCTTTCCAATGCAATTGTGGAGATCCAGATGTATTGGTTGGGCTAGGATACCCACTTCCCACCTGGTATATGGAACCTTACAACATTGAATCTGGCCACAATGTCTATCCGACCTACTTTCGTTGGCACGTCTTCGCGCTGAATGTGGTGAATATGGCGATCGTTTGTTTTGGCAACGATTTGTGGTGCTCGGACCGTTGCGTACCTGGTTGCGACGCGTTAGGCCATTGGACAGACCAGAGATCCGATTGTAATGTAATAGATTTGTTGCTGCTATTTTCATCCTGTATTCGTCACCCCGAACAAGGAATTCATTGTCCCGATCTCGCCGTTGTCTCAACTCTTTCTCTTTGCTAATCGCATGTCCTTGGCCATGATCCATCGTTGAGCCAAGGCAATAAGATCGGCGAATTCAGCGCTTGTCAAGTGACGCTCTGGATCACTCCAGCCGGGTTCAGGCACTGCAGCCTCCAGTTGGCGGCGTATACTGTAATCTGAAGCATCCTGGGACTGATTCTCGAGGATTTGCGCGACACGTGTAGCGTACAGGTGAATGGATTCTTGGGGAATAATTTGCGAGGATGGTGTGGATAGAATGGTATTTATGCACGCATAGAGCGCTGATTGAGCATCGGCGTCTTCCCACGTCAGCACGTCCGTGTCTTCTCCATCCATCAAATCGGCTTCCGAATCTTGTGGAAAGAATCCGGGATTTTGACCAAATGGCACCGAGGCATGGCCAGATCGCCTATTCAGGGCTAACGGGAAAGGAGTTACACCCGATACTCGTTCGTCGTCTGAGCTGGAACTCGCGCTATCCTCTATTTCCGTCTTCAAGCTAATGTCGGGCCGCTCATGCATGGCACGAGACCCAAAGTCTCTGAGTGCCGTTCAGCACGTAAAAATAGTCTCTGCAAACCCGTCATTTACCTTGCATCGATATGTCCAGACAGCGACATGTCTTCCAACGCCACCTTTTCACAGTAGCGCCCTGGCTCCATGCTCTTGTGTTGCCCGCCTGTCACAAGGAAACAGAGTCACAACCGTTCTGGATCACGTGATCCAACTCATGTGACGTTGATCTATGTCTCTGTCGTCATCGACGAAAGAAACAAAAGAGTGCGCAGACGTTGCGTCTGTCTCCCGCAGCAGATCCACGATGTGTATATGCTATCCATCGGGTCTCCTTTAACCTGTATCTTCTTGCATGCCACGAGAGCGTTTTCATCGTCACCGACTGGCCCAAACAGGTTACCCCTGAAATTCATTAAGACGTCAATCGATGATTGGCTGGATCAATCGATGGTTGGAAAGGTGAATTGACCTGAAGCCGTCTGTTGTGGGTCTGTGTGTGCCTGTATGTGTATGTAAACCATCCAGATTTCCGAGCGGTACGCCAGTTGTCCAAGTGGGTGCATCGATTGGGAACCAAAATTTTTCGCTTTGCCGTTTACAAGCCCTGGGTTTTGTGCGCGCCGCGGCGGTCTCTCTCTCACACACTCTCTCTCGTACTGGAGTGCATATAGGGTGTGAACACTTATCTTGTCTATCGTATTCTCTTTTGCCTCACTCTGTGTTTTGTGTGTCTCTCTCTCTGGGACGCGCGTGCTGCGTTACTGTTTTTAGTGCGTTTCGTCATCTCAGCTAATGGTTTACTGGCGCTGACGGTCGTCGGACATGTCGGTACATTCCATGGCGAGGGTCGGAGAACCACCGCTCAAGAAGAAATACATTGGTGTCAGTCTGGCCAATCCTTACGAATCCGATTATTCGACTCCACCGCTTGTTCGATCGTTCTCAGATACGGTCGAGTACACAAAATATTGTGAGAGCAGCAAGAGTTCATCGACGGATAGTGACGGCGGTGAAGAGCATGATCAGCAGCCGCCTATATCCATGTCATCATCAACGACCACGTCGGAACCTACGTCTCCGAGTTCAACCTTGAAGCGCAAGAGGACACGGGCAAATCCAGAGCAGCTGGCCGTCTTGGAAAATACATTTGCCGAGAACAGCTCTCCTACGAGTCGTATGCGAGAACACCTGGCAGCACAGCTGGGCATGAGCGAACGATCGATACAAATCTGGTTTCAGAACCGGAGAGCCAAGCTCAAGGTGAATGAACGCAAGGCTCATCAACATCCGGTAGATGGAGAAAAGAAAACCCGGCAACCTCCCAACATGTTTCCCTTCCGACCGCCCATCACGCCATTCACACATCCTCACCCACACAAAACCCAACGCGCTTATAGCGAAGGTGTCTTAACCACCTCCAAGCAGGCCGTCCCGATGCCTGCTTATCCTCCCTATACTGCCGGTGTGCCAGCACCAACTAATATGGTCACCGCGACCAAGAGTCATCTGCACGTGGGTGTCCCTATGGTCCCAGGGGTGTGGCCTCCGCAACCTTACGTTCACGCTCAACCACCGAACTCTCCAATTCCCTCCAAGAACCACATGTCCCCTTCACAGCGCGCATCGGCGCCCCCAAATACACCTTATATTCACCACTCTCCCCCAATCATCAAGTCTGGTAAGTCTCTCACACGCTGCACGAAGGAAACACCACGGATGCTGATGCCTCGACGACTAGCTCTCACAAAGCGCCTGACACGACCTTCCACCTCCCGCGTTTCCATGTCACCGCGAAAGGACACTCCCCTTAATCAAAGTTTGCGGGACGAACAGGAAGATCCTGGAAGTGTCTTATCGATCGATACCATCAACGTGGGCTCTTGGCGACGGATGATGCGCACCTCAAACGACTTGATTTGTTACTATCATCTGGGGCAGCGTAAGCTACGGTGGCATGTTCAGGATGGCGCCAGTCAATTCCGCATGGAGTTTTCCTTTGAAGCTGTGACTAGCCTTGAAATGATCGATATCGATGCCATGTACGCCTGCATAGAGATTGACCTGAATGAGAGTCCCATGTTTTTCATGAAAGGACCCAGCAACAAACCGTCAACGGCGATCAAGAAGAGCTCAGCTCAGCAAAAGCCGAAGTGGGTCCAATGCGGTGATTTTACAGAAGGAAAGCAGGCGACCAAGTTCTTTCACCATACCCTCACCGGTCTCGCTCAACCTCTCCGTCAACAATTACTGGAGATTACTCGCCAAGATAAAGGCATGCATCGGGTCAGTCGGATCAGTTATCCCCCCTCTTCACCATATCATCACCCCGATGGACAACCTATGCGCTATCTCTCGGTACCGCCAACCCCAATGTATTTACCTCATGCGTTACCCAACGTACCCTCCGAATTTATGATGATACAAGAACCCATCCGTCGCGCTGCATCGGTACCTCATATCGGTGACTGGAACCCCTTGCCTTTTGGTGTGCCTCCAACGCCATCACCACTCAGTCTTTCTATACAAGCAGGCTTCTTTGCAGAGCCTCCCGCACCATCTACCCTACCCACGCCGTTTGAGCAAGCAGGCCTCGAAACCGAGGTGGACAAGGAGCAAGTACAAGAACAAGAAGGGCAAGCCGACGCCGACGCCGATGCTCAGTCTCATCCAGCACCTGTGCCGGGGACCGAAGCCGAGCCGGATCTCACCTCGGAATTCACATTTAATGAAAGCGACTTTTTTTATCCTTGAGGAGGGTACGACGTCCCATGTCACGGAGCAAGCATAGACATGATTTACGAGTAGCAGACGGACGATTCTATGTATGTGTAATGTACATGTGTACGGGTATAACAACGTATTTAAAAGCCCTATTTATCCTTACTGTCCTCGACGCTGGCTTCCTCACTGCCGAACGAATCCGATTCGGTAGCTGGGGTATCGGAAGGCAAATACAAGGTCACCATGGGTTCCGAGACCTCCAATTCACCATCTGGTACCACTTCCTCCTCCCTCTCGGTCGCTTCTACGGGGGCCTCCTCTTCAGGCTGCTCCAGTTCAGGAAAAGGCGAAGCGGTATCAGCCGGTGAGGCCCGTCCATGCAAGATATCCAAATCATCCAAGATGGGTGTTTGAACAGAGTATCCGGGATCATGGGCCCGATAGACTTCCGAACTCTTGACGGTCCCGTACAAATCATCTTCCTGTTCTCTGAACCCATCTGGACTCGGACTCGGAGCCGCACTTGACGGTGGTGTGGGATGATGGTAAAAGTAGGGTGTCTCGGGTTCAGCCTCTTTAGGAGATGCTTGTTCAAAAGGGTCTAAGGCAAGTGATTGACGGCGTTGTCTTGTTTGCTGAGCGGCGACGATGGGCGAGAAGGCACTGAGAGTGCCTCTGGTGAGTGCCAAGGATCCGAAAAGGATCAAGAGGAGGAGGAGCTGTATGAATGTAAGCCGTTTCTCGAATAACAGTTCATCGGCCATGATATGAAGTTTGTTGTTCATGTTGGCCAATGCCTTGGCTGTCTCGTCTTGAGAGGTTGCAAGTTCGACGAGGGTTGTCTGGTAAAGCTGTTCATATTTCCTTCGCTATAAGAGAATGTATTAGTGCTGTTGGTAAGGCGTCCGCAACGCGTCCAACTTTACCAGTCTGTCAATGCGTCTAGTCGCGGTATCATTGAGGTGACTGAGGACAACCTTCATGCGATCCTTTTGCCGATCGTCAACTTTGATGAATAGCTCTTGAAGCATCTTATTTTGCTCCTCGAGATATCGCTGGGAGAGGGTGGCGTTCAATTCGAGTAGGGCTAGACGTTTCATGATGGTTTTGTAGATGGATTCCTGAGGTCCGGCGCCTGAACCAGAGTTGAGTGCTTTGGAAAGTTGAGCTAAAAGTGCGTCGGTGTTGGTGCCTGTGGGTTCGGATTTGATGGAAGAAGTGGGGAATGAGATTGAAGAAGCGAGAGAGGATTCAGAACGCTGTTGAGTCGAAGAGGAGACAGGATTGTCCGCACTGCCTTCGCTAGAGGGTAAGGTTGTTTGGGATGGAAAACTGACTGCTGGGGTAGTCACTGTGAAGGTATTCGCCGTGGTTACGGAGCTTCCGTCACGCGGTTCCGCGAAAAGAGCCTCCAGGCATTCAAGGGTTTCGCACATCTCGGCGCTTGAGGAAGAGGGAAACAATGTATTCAGACTGCCGGAGAGACCGGTCGTAAGCGGTCTCTTGTCAAGCGCCTCCAGCTGCTCCAAGACGGAGTCGGTCTCGTTCGGTGTTGGTGTTGCGCCTGTGTTGGCTGACATTGGCGATTCTACTTTCGTGTGTTCAGAAACACCTTCTGTCTCTCGGATAGGTCCGCTGGTGGTGACCTCTTCAACGACTGCTACCATTGGCTCATCCTCCTCATCTCCAGCCATCTTTGGTTTCTCCACCACATTGTAATACTCGTATTGTGGTGTCCCATAAACACGCAGGAGAGAGAGAGGACAATAATATTCTCGACCGTAATGTGTGAGGAACTCAATCTTCATGTACTGAAACCAATTAATGCCGTCTTCCACCTGAAAGACTTGCAAATCGCGCGTATTTCTGGCTGTCCAGTTGCCGAGCGGGATCCATTCCTTGGGTGGATATCTGTTTGACACCGACACCCTAAAATCGCGGAAGGTCGAACTGAAAAACTCGAAATTGGCCAGCACGATCGAGTCGATGAGTACCTCTTCACACAAATCGACGATGAGGAACTTCTCACTGTCACATTTGTTGAGCATGTACATGTCCTTGGACTCTGATAGGACACTATGCGCGCCTTTAGCATCCTTGTTGGACGACAAAATTGTTGCGGCGCAGTCGACAGATGCGTAGTTGTACCGATCTTTCAATTTCTTGAGTGGATTCACTTCTTCTCGCACGGGGGCACCGTGATGGTCGGCATTTTCTCGACGTCGCAAAACATCCACATTGATGGCCTCATCGTCATGGTCCAAGTCACCTAGAACATCGCCTTTGCTCTTTTGGCCGAAATACGTGTCCTCCAAGCTCCAACCCTGCCCTGAACCTTCAAACATGGCACCCACGTCGTCGCCGAAACCGCCGTCCAGACTATCAATCTTGATGCCGGTATTCTGGCCCTTACCGCGCGATCGCACAGCTTGCCTTTGCTGTTTCTGCTTTTCTTTCTTTGCTTCCTCCATGCGCAGAAACCGATCCCGCCATTCCTCAAAGGACAATAAGATTGGAGAGCTGGCCTTATCAGAGGTATGTGATGATGTAGATGAAGCGGTAGAGGACTGTATAGTAGCACTTGAGCTAGTCAACCTTTCGGAAGCTTTGGGAGGAATGAACGAGTCTGAAGCTTCAATGTGAGACTCTGTTGTTGCAGACGTTGTTGAAGCATGGTCTCCAGCAGGTTCAAACTCGCCATTGCCGACATCTTGCTCTTCTTCACCGTCGGCGGTCTCTGGAGCAGGCAAGTCGGCAGCAGTGCGCAAGAGCGGAGGCTCTTGGAATATGTCAGCAATAATAGGTGGATCTACAACGGCATCAGGTGTAGTGTCGTCTTCTGGACCACAGCGATGATCTAGAGTACTTGGAGCACTGCATTCGAACGGCCTGGGAGTTGGCACTGCACAAACGCATTTGTCACCGATGAATGTTGGATTAGACGTATCTTGTGATGCAACCAGTGCAGTACAAAAGACAAGGCCCACGAGCAGCACCGTCCAGCTCCGCCTCAGCATATGCGTCTGACAAGAACAATGCTCGAATGGCTTAATTAATGAAAGAAATGCGCAGACCATGAAACGTCAATTGACGCTTGGAGCGTGAAGCGTGAAGCGTTGATGCTTTGGGCTTCTTCCAATTGACGCCCTTAGTTGGCGAGGAAAGAGTGACCTTGGCGAAGCTCTCGATACTACACCTTGACTCAATGCCGAGATAAAATGCATTATGTTGCTTTCTTCAGCTGGTCAAAGGGCAATCTCTCCGTGAGTGAGCATCGTCAGCTTGAGTCTGAGCCAAGACAAAGAGGTCGCTATCGCCTGCCAGTACAATTGGATAGCTCACAGCGTCTGAGCCATCTCGGTGCAAGTGCCAAAGAAGGAAACAGCACCGTTTTTGGATAGACGGCGCTAAAGATCGATTGTGCACGGCACTTTGGACTCAATGGACACTGAGGAGAGGGTATTGGCTCATCGAGTACACTACCTTGACGTGCGATGTCGTATCGAAGCGTTGACTGGTATAGAAGAAGCATGCAAAGACAAGGCAAAGCTTATTGAGGGACTTAAAAACGAACTGTCTTCGGAACATTCTCTTTTATCTGGGCTTTCTGCGCAGGTGTAAGTGCACATGTTGACACGTACGTCTAATGCTGTCAAGGTAACATTTCTTTTGCTAGGAAATCTGCCTTCTCCGCCACGCGTCCACGTCGAGCCACTTTACCGGTCTCATTCAAGGTTGCAGTTGCAGGCGTTTCAGAGAATGAACGAAGGGCCTCCGATATCAGAAAGGGACATTATCAGCACTTATTTGAACGACAACAGCAATTTAGGCTGCATGTAGAGGCCCTTAAGCACCGGATACAGGAGGAGGAAGCGAACGTAAGCCAGCGAATGCAGGGCATAGGCGATACAGCTAATTCGCAACATGTAGTTGCGAAATCTGGAGGCTGATCGGTTACTCTACCGTAGTCTGATCAAGGAACGACAGTTATTATTTGATGATGTAAGAATGCCTCATTATCCGTGGGTTGGCTGTTAACATTGCACTCAAGGTTTTCGGCGACGACGAGACACCCTCCGATTTTGACATTGAAACGCGGTTACGCAAAGACGCGCTAGCCAAGCGACGAATATATGAAGAGGTGATTGATTATCTTGCTTATGCTCTTGCATCCTTTGTCTGACGAAATGTCCTCTTTTAGATTGTCCGTGATGACGTTCGATACCAAGCCGGCTATAAGCACATCAGGGGGGCCATGAAATCACTCATCAGCTTCGAGCAGAAGCGCACTAATTCGCTCACACCGATACAAGGTACGTAGGCTGCAATTCGGCCACAACGGGCTTTTCCAACTGAGAATTGCGCTGCAGAAGTGCTCAACAGGTGCAGAGAGCAATTACAGCTCGCCTATGAAAACATACCTGAACTGTTTGATGACATTTTTGCATCATTGCTCGAAGGTGGGTATCGCATTCTGCAGACCATCATTAATCATCCACACAGATCCGAACGTGGACATGACAGCGGTGGCAAGTCATCTACCGAAAATCAAGGAAGCGGATGCCAAGGCTGCATCCCGATCAGTGCAACTTTTAACGCAACGTAAAGCCGTCGGCAAGGAGCTTTCCGATCTTAGAAATGAACTTACAGCAGAACGCATCAATATTTTTGCGGATGTTCTATTCGCTCATACGTCGGAAGATCTCCCGTCTTCGAATAATATCAATCTTAGCCGAGTTTGCTTTGTAACACCCGAAACTTCGGAGCTGCCCCCGTTTGAGGAAGCCGCGCTAAACAGACCACCCGCCTATATTCAAAGCTAATGTGTAGATTGTTTTGTACAAGTATTAGACCTGTAGACTGTATATTACTCATCATATGGGGAATCGCACGTGTAACAAGCATCATCAAATCGGAAATCAACTAATCACACGAGCCCACCCACGTGTCCAGATGCAACACACCTTAGAACAGCGAGCCTTTTATGCGTAAATCTAGGCTGATGGACGGGGTCGCATAAGGGGTACACGCGCGTCACACATCCGAGCGTCGGACATTGGAAGCCAGTGTCAAAGGGGCATGTGTGCCTTGATCTTTGAGTAAGAGAGATACATGTTGAGGTTTCTCTTCTTCAAGCGTGGCGCAGGCAGTTTCCCATAGAACTCCTCTTGTCCCTCAAGGCCGAGAGCCAAGCCATGAACCCCAAGATTCTTGGCTGCGCCGAGAGTGCTGCGGCAGCCTTGACTTGCCAAATATGGATGTGCGGGTTCCGTTATGCATCATCATTAACGCGGGCGTCGATCCCTTGGAACGGTAGAACATATAAAGGGGTGTTGTGCGTCTCCCAATCATCTAATCTCAGATAACACGCTCACAGGATGACGACGGTAATAAGTTACAACATGACGAGCCTTGATCCAATGTTACCACCCACCATTGACGAACTCGACACTTTGGATATGATCCCTATAACTGAAGACTTACCAAGTTATCACGAGGTGTCGCTCGCAGCGCCGCCGCCGCCCACTTACTCAAAGACTGATCGTACTCTATTGCGCTACGATGTCTATTCAAGCGAAACCTCTTCCACTCCCTCCGCATCCTCCGCTTCCACACTCGTGATCCGCTCTCGTGAAACCGGGCTGCCCGTCTACGATCTCTCAATACCCAGTCAAAGAATGTTCGCGGCTCGAGAATGGAGACTCACTAGCTGTCTTGATGCATTCACAACCATGATCGGACGAAGAGGCGTATTCCCTGCTGAGGCAATTAACCTCACCTATTCTGCAAACGGGGCAATACTCATGCAAACGAAGCTTAAGTCGACCTCTTGCACACGCATCCTCTGGTCCTTCTTTATTGGCAATCGCATGTATGATTGGATTGTCTCAGATACCGGTCGACGATTGGAGTGCATCACCGAATGCTTGGACGTTGCAACCGAGACTAGCCACAGTGGTATAAGGATTGCCCTCCTGGAACCGCGCTTTTTGAACCGTACGGATTCAGACATTCCTGCTATCACACTCAGTCTATCTGCGGCTGAACTTGATCGCTGGGTATCTCTGGGAGACCGACGACGATTGGAGGCTTTCATCATCTTGACAGGTGCTACAGTCGCTAGCGAGATATGGGGCATGGACGTCCAATGAAAGCAACAATGAGCGATTGGTCCTCGTTATACACAATCAAGCATCCACATATCAGCATCGACTCACAGAACGTGTAAATAAGTTGTGCATCTCATTCTTGGCATCATCATGTATCTAAGCATCTGAACACAAGTCCTTCATTGTCACAGCCCCATATATTAATGAACGTCATTGGCATCAGCCACATTACCAGGAATTCCAGGCCAATTTCTGTCACATTGGGCGCAAAGATTGAGGTTTAAAGGAGGATTGCTCTCGCTCGACGTCTCCTACCCTCTTGTAGTCGTCTCTTTACTCAACTCTCATGTCTTATTATCCCCCCGGAGGGTCTGGTTATGGCCAGCCTCCATATGGTTATGGACAACAAGGTGGTTATGGTGCCCCGACGCCGCAACCTTATTATCCTCCGCCGCAACAATCACACGGCTACTCTCAGCAGCCTCCTTACCCTCCTCCACAACAGGCGCCGTCTTACTATCCGCCGCCTGGTCAACAAGGCTACGGCGCTCCACCGCCTCCTCAACCTGGCTATGGAGGTTACGGCCCGCCTCCTCCAGGACAGCCTTACGCTGGCAGTTACTCTGCACCGCCGGCTCCGACGTATGGACAGCCAATGGTCAATCCGGCGCTTGTTGGTAAGATTGGCCAATGATGACTTTCCGTTGTCTAATGTTCTTATCTGTACGCAGACCAGGATTGCCAAGCGATCCACAAGGCATGTAAAGGTTTTGGTACGGACGAGAAGGCCCTGATCGAAGTCATCGGTCGAAGAGATCCTAACCACATGCAAGCCGTACACGATCGCTATCGTGGCATGTACGGCAAGAGCCTGGTTCACCTAATACAGAGCGAAACTTCTGGAGATTTTGGATCTGCCGCTGTCGGATGTGTGACACCTTTGATAACCTATGAAGTGAACTTGCTGCATGCGGCTTGTCATGGAGCTGGTACGGATGAGAGTGTAAGTAATTGCCATGCGTAGACCATCAATCCCTTACCTCTTTCACAGTGTCTTCGGGAGATACTCATCAATCGCACGAATGCCGAAATACACGCACTTAAAGGCGCCTATCAAGCAACCTTCAACCAATCTCTCGAACACACCCTCAAGCGCGATCTTTCGGGACATACCGAGCGCCTTTTTGTGGCTTTATTGCAAGGTACCCGAGACGAATACAATCAGGTGCCCGCAAACGTGCAACAAGATGTGGAAACATTGTACAGGGCAGGCGCCAAACGTATCGGAACCGATGAGTCGGAGTTCATCCGTATTCTATCGAGCCGATCCATTCCACATCTTCGTGCCGTCTTTCAGGCATATGGGGCCGCTCATCACAAACGATTCGAAGATGTTATCAAGTCTGAGTTCTCTGGGGACATTGAAGCTGCTTTGCTTTCGTTGGGTAAGTTGGGTTGCTTGAGCAGAACGATAGGACTAAAACTTTGCGTAGTACGATCTGTTGAAGATCCTGCCCATGAGGTTGCTCATCAATTGCATAAAGCGATGGCCGGACTTGGAACTAACGAGTCAAAATTGACACGATTGTTGGTGAGATACCGATGCACTCCCTTTTTGCAAAACGTCAAAGTATCGTATGAAATGATTTACAAGGAAGCTTTAGGCTCCCGAGTTAAGGTAAGTTGCAGAAGGAGGAAAGGAATGAACCTGATGGAAAGGAATGCGCTACAGAGAGAGACATCAGGCGATTACCGAAGGCTCCTTTTGGCCATCCTTGGAGAGCATTGTCATTAACTTTGATGAACACATTTGGTCATAAAGAACGTTGCGGTAATGATTATCATATCCATGAGCAGCTTTTGTTTCCCGAAATTCTACTTTGTAGTCATATCGGTGACACCTTTAAGTCCTGTATAAAGATCTTAAGTTGATACACCCGTATAACAAATGGTTTGAAGATTAGCGACAAGGTGGCTAGCACCAGCCACGGAAATCCTGTTTCCTAATCTAGAAATCGGGGTATGGAGACGTCGGGATTACTGATGAATTTGTATCGTGGTCCCGGCCCTCTATCTTTCAGTCTCTTGCTCTTACAAAAGCCACGATATATTCCTATTACTATGATGGCAGTTGATTCGGGTCGAGAAGTCACTGTACGTAGCGGACCAGTGATGGTCGAACAGTCGGACGGACAAATTGCTCACCCGATTCAACCTGAACGTCGAAGTCAGGTACCGATAGCCCGGGAGGTCACCGTTTCCCAAGCTCCGGAGCAACAGCCGCCGCCTTATTATCCCCGGACAAATACCCAAGAACTTCGAGCATCAGCTCCAGGGCAACCTCTCAACCAACAGTCTGCTCAAGGTGGAAACGACGCCCTCCCTTTAGCGGTATCTGTTCAGGAATCTCTCCCCGGAGCTCAAGCCGTCCCACCACCACCACCTTATATTCAGCATGCTATCGACCAAGCTCTTGTCAGTAAGTTCAGTTGCTTCCACCCATGATGATAATTCATTCATATCTTGACAGAGTCAGATTGCCAAACTATCCGCAGGGCATGCAAGGATTGCAAGGTGGACGCCCTAATTGAAGTTATTGGCCATAGAGATCCGAATCACATGCAAGCCGTGCATGAGCGTTTTCAGAGTCTTTATGGCCAGAGTCTGACTCAGGTCGTTTCGAGTGTAACAACGGGAGAGTTCAGTTCCGCGGCCACTGGTTGCGTGACACCATTGCTTACTTATGAGGTTACCTTGTTGCATAAAGTATTCAATGGCTTTGGCACCGATGAAAGAGTAAGTAATCCTTTTCATCTGCCGCTCTTTGTCTCAGCCTAGTCATAGTGTTTGCGGGAGATACTTATCAATCGCTCAAATGCCGATATCCACGCCATCATCAACCATTATCAGTCCACCTTCGACGCATCACTCGTTGATGTCGTCAAGCGCGACCTATCCGGATATACTGAACGTTTGTTTGTGGCTTTACTCCAGGGCGCTCGAGACGAACGGGATCAAGTACCAGTCACTATGCAGCAGGACGTTGATGCATTGTATAGAGCAGGCATGCGACGTGCCGGCAGCGATGAGTCAGGTTTCATTCGCCTGTTGTCAACGCGTTCATACAACCGATTGCGCAAGATCTTCAAAACCTATCATGCTGTGTATCACGAAACCTTTGAAGATGTCGTCAAAACGAAATTTCCAGTCAATATCGAAGGAGCGCTATTGTCATTAGGTAGGGTTTCAATGCGCGTCTCTCAAAGGAATATCAGATTCAATGACTCGAGAACAGTGAGATATGTGGAAGACCCCAAACGGGAGGTTGCATTTCAACTACGCAAGGCCCTGTCAGGCTTCGGTCGGAACGAGCCCTACATAACCCGCATTTTGGTCAGGCACCGGAATACGCCATTTCTGGAAGACGTCAAGACAACCTATCAGAAAATCTACAATGAGCCTTTGTACATCAGGGTGAAGGTAAGATTGGTCAAAGGAAATGATGTCGTGTAAACTCATAGTGGCTTTTTCAGAAGGAGACTTCTGGAGATCTAAGACGACTCTTGTTGACCATTCTCGGCGAGCAGAATCATGACGCAAGGTCATGAACGTGTGCAACACCAGAATATGTGTATAGATGTTTATGTTTACTGGTTTGTTCCGGACTGGCATGGTATGACGCCAAATCCGTGCTTTCGCACAAGAGTGCATGGAACATCCCTTGAATTTTGTCCGGATATTGAAAACATGTATATTCTACAGGGTTATCAGCGCGTAACATATCGCGTCACGTCATGATTGCATTACTTTGCACTACTTCCTAGTGTATCTTCCGTCGCTCCTGGGTCAAACGAGCGCTTTCTGAGTTGCGCGAGCTGACAAAATATGCATATCAGACAAAAGGCGTTGGCCATCCATTTGACTTACCCGGAACCCTCTTCATCAGACTCTTCCTCCTCAGATTCGGCCACGCCTGACGGACTGCTTCTAGCTTTGTACGGAGGCGGTTGAGAGGATCGACTTGGATGACCGCGATCGTCATCCTCGTCACTGATCTCATCCCCAAGCTCGAAAATAGCCGCGTCCTCATCCAATGCTACACGGCCCTCCCCATCCCCATTTGGTGTGCGAATTTTGAGGCCATCATAGCCGGCATTCTCTGCCGCTTGCAATTGATTTTCCAAGTCGATGGCTTCCTCTTCATTGCTCGCCAGTTGCTCCAGACCGTACCGTTTGTTATTGTCGGTCGGTCTCCAAAGAATTGCGATGGTGATAAAGACTATAAAATACAGGACATTCAACCAGCCATCAAGCATGAACCATCGGTATTGCCAGTTGCGTGCAGGCCATTCTGAGGCCAAATCCGAGCCGAAAGAAATCATATTGATGACAAAGAATGCAACGACCATCACGACACTCCAAACAAGGAGTCTCCAGAGGCGCTTGTACATCTTCGCTTTCATATGCTGTTTACGCAGGTCCAGAACTTGCAGGGTATGCTGGATCGCCTGAAGCGTCCAAACGTAAAATAAGGTCATGGTAATGGATAAGGGAAACACGACCAAGAGAATGATGTAGCCCGCTTCCTCGGGTGTCATCAACATTGTGCCAATGGCGTATATAACGCCAAAGAAGAAGTGAGTTGCTGCTAGAATAACGCACTTTTTCATGGTATCGCCGAGAGAAGGTCTAGTGTTCAAGCCATGAGTAAAATAGATTTGCGCATGATGAGAATCACAATACTCACTTGACGACGCCGTATCCGAGACAAACGATAAGAAGCATGAAAAAGGAGATACTGTTTCGAGCAGCACTCATGACAGCCACGGCCCCCAATAATGTCCATGCTATTTTGGCGACAAAAGTGAGCGAACAGAAGGTTGAGACGAACCGCATCGCAATGCTTACATGGCCGGCCGCTGACGTTATAATTTTCCCAGTAGCCCCAATTCACAGCCATCTCAATCATTAGAAAGAAAACCACGCATCCAATGTAATTCTAGTAACTGAGTTAGGTTAAAAGGACAACAAATTGGCGAGGCACGAACCTGTACAGACAGAATATCTGACCAGAAGCGGAAACTCTGCACCGCCCAGAAAATGCCAAAGCCAAGATAAATTACCACCATAAGTCCGTAAAACTAAAATTGGCATTCCACTGGATCAGCTGCTTGATAAAAGCGCATGGCTTGTTGCCCCAACTTACGATAAGCTTTGGATATTCCGCTCCGGGCAATTCACCGTATGGATTTTTCCATTCGACAGCAGCTTCATATGCGTCATTCGATGATGGATCGGACTTGAAAATCGTAACACAGTAATAACCAGTCTCATTGACTAGATAGTTCACGGTCTCGACCTTGCCGTTTGTTGTAGGTGTTATTGTAAGTTGTGAATATTGAATGCTCGTAGTGTTCAATTCCGATATGGTGAACAGCATACTTCCCAAGGTAGAATTGCTGCACAATTGATTGAGAACTGCTTCTTGGTCGCAGACATAGGAATACTATATCAAATTCATCAGATACTTGAATGGGTTCCGAAGAGTAAACATACCGTGTAATCATTGTTTTGCTTGCCAATATACTTTAGATCATCAAAGTTGCTGATTGCCATAGCCACCTTGGCATTCGTGAGCTCACTGAATGTCACTACATGGCTCTATTTAGCCGCCTATGCCCTGACGATAAACGCAATATGAAAACTTACCAGACACGAAGGGTTGTTCGCCGTTCGGTACTGATGATTTAGAGTAGACTCCGGCGCAAATGGACGGATAATAGTCGAGGTCAGTCTACATGTGAGTGACACAAGTCAATGAGCAAGACCTCTGAACAACCATTCCGCGATGGCATGACACCTTGACACGTCATCCCCAAGACTCTCACGCGCGCTTACCATGACCTTTGTCTCTGCGGACACGCTGGCTATACAACATAGAACGAACCATAACATACATCCCGCAGGATATGAGCCCCATCGCGACCACATTCTATTGCTAAGAAGACAAGTGACCACAAATCCACACGGAATTGACAAATGACGGCTCGAGTATAAAGGAGAAGCGAGAAGGATGTTATCTCCTTGTAATCATGGGTTCCAAACCATCCAAGCCTCAGAAGCCTGTCCAGATCTCTGCTCCATACAACGTTATTCACTATCCCAATCCTTACTATACTCCTCCCCAACAAGGCAAGCGCACTTGAAGGTCAGTCGTCAACACGCGTTCCATACTCGCTACCCGCTAGCGCCTACAAGGATTAGGCACCTCCTTTAGCTAGGGTCGTTGCTTGCTGGCAAGCGGATGTCCATGTCGTTGTCGTTGTCGTTGTTGCGTTTTCTGTGTGTAGATGGTCTTGTCATAGAGCGTTATCATAAAGAGCTGGTCAATTGTATCCATTTGGTCAACACGTTTTCTTTTGGCTCCACATCCTCATCCTCAGAGTCGCCTCATTGTCATTGATGCAGTGTATCCCTCCGCGCAATCCACCGTATAGACTCCTCCTTTCTCTCTCTTCCCTTCTCTTTCTGCCTCTCTGTGTTCTGCTCAAGTGTTCAAGTTACAAAAAGAGCAATTTCATCTCAATTACGAATCTATGCTTTGACCTCGACAGCCATGGCTACGGATCCTAGTGTTATCGCTAACCATTTGGAGCCTGACAACTATGCTTTTCCACGCGATAGACTACGGACCACACTAGAAAGTAAGTCTGGTCTGGCTTTGCTCACAGAGGATAGATTCGGCGAGCGTTCCGCATGGCCTTTATTGCTCGAGCCGAGCCTATTCTGCCGTCGCATACTAAAACTTTTATCCTCATTACCGTAGACGAGAGCAAGACACCTCTAGTAATAGTAGCCTGCGGTTCGTTCTCTCCGATAACTTATCTCCATTTGCGAATGTTTGGTAGGTATTGCCTATGACTTATCTCGGTTACGGTACCTGACTCGTAGACTGTAGAGATGGCCAAGGACAACATTGTGGAGCGCGGCGAATATGAGATACTAGCTGGATATTACTCTCCAGTGAGCGACCATTACAAGAAAGAAGGGTTAGCGCCAGCTCATCATCGACGGAGAATGTGTGAATTAGCGGTATCATCAACATCAGATTGGTTAATGGTGGATGCATGGGAGAGCTTGCAGAAAGATTATCAGCGGACAGCGGTTGTTTTGGACCACTTTGATCTGGAATTGAATGGTGACGAAGGGGGAGTAAGGCTAAAGAATGGTATGATATTGCTAATCGGCAGCTTGCGCAAAAACTAGCTCACGCAAGCTTGTAGGAGAACGAAAGAATATCAAGATCATGCTTCTAGCTGGTGGAGATCTTATAGCATCGTTTGGACATCCGGGGGTTTGGTCTCCCCTTGACGTAAGTTGCGCTATGCATGTACATGAGCTGGCAGGACCTCTACTTACATCGCTGCAGTTACATCACATTCTCGATAAATATGGGTGTATCATCATTGAGCGGACCGGAACCGATGTGTATGGCTTCCTTCTATCCCATGATATCGTGTACTCTCACAGGGTGAGTCCGTGATTTCGCAGCAAACCCGTCTAACGGGATTATCTTCAGAAAAATGTTATCGTTATCAAACAATTGATACATAACGACATCAGCTCCACAAAAATAAGGCAAGTTTAACCGTACCGAGAATCCGCCCTTGGCCTAACCTACCCCAATCATTAGGCTTTTCGTCAAACGAGGAATGTCGATAAAGTATCTATTACCCAATCCAGTGATAGATTATATCGTTCAACACAGACTTTACATACCGTCATCCGTATCTGACGGCATAAGGACGGCGTAACGACCACGCAGTTCGCGCGGGCATGGTGACTGCGCCACTTTCTGAATTTGGTTGGTGTAGAATAGATGTTATGGTGTATTTGCACGCGTCTCTGTATTGATTACCCTAATATGCTCGGAAGCATATATAAGGCTGATCTTCAGCTTCGGCGAGAATGTGTGTTTGCTCATAAGTCACACACTTTACATGCATACGTGATTCAGAAAGCCCTGCGAGCGCCTCTGGCATGTGATCACCACATTGTTACATGCCACCCGTGCTCGAACCAGGTCTGAGGGAATCTGTGGTCATTTGTGAATCGAACGCCCCGTAACCTTCCCACCAATATTGGTTTTGACTTGCCATGCCTACCATAGTTCACCATACACATAAGAAATAGTCCATGTACACGAATTCGGACGATCTGCCAAAGCACAAATGTGGTTAAATTGCGACATCAATTCGCCTGTTGCTGTTGCTGTGGCTCGTCCCATCCCCGTGAATGCGGTTGTATTCGCCAATACTATCAGCATACAAGAAAGGGTGAGTGGCTAACAGCTCTATATGGTGGTAATACCATGACCACATCGACAGACATCTGACGCCCTTATGGAGGGATACAACTTTGGTTCACACTGGGTATATTGGCAAATTCCCAAATGCGTAGCGCCAAGGGGTACGCAGGGAAAGGCAGGCTTACATGTAGTACAAGTAGATCCACGCCACATCGTGGCTGCAGCGAGTATGACATCTTGGCATTTCCCATGGTCGCACAAAATTAACCGCATTGTGGAAATCCCGTTGAGGAAATGGTAAGGACACATGCTGACGGAAAGGTAGACGGATGCAATGATCGCGTTGGTAAGGAACTAGGCTGTCGAAGAAAATGGTCGCGAAGATCTTTCACCGCTGAGGATGCTGATGTGAGAATGTGATTGTAGTCGCTGTCACGCGACACCGTGATGTAGACTGGATGCAGCAAATGCTGCTAGTCGGTGTCTTTGATGTCAGCCTCGGATGTAATCTCTTTAGGTCTGACGTAGAGATTTTCCTTCCTAATGGGGATTTTGATGCCCTGGCGCGCAAAAGAGCGAGACATTGAGGTGGATTCTGTTCGGTAATAGGTAAACTCACGGTCCGTGTTAACACGAATTACAAACCTGTCATGCCGGGAAACTTGTTTGCACTGTACACTGTGAAGGGCTCCGAAAAAACTTCATCTTGAACACTGAGCAATCCAGGCATACCCATCCCCAAATTTCTAAAACGGCACAGTCAATGGCGTGTTCGGGCTCCTTCAAAGCAGGATAGTGACACATACTCCTCATTCAGGTCCATTAATGTGAAGCGCAAAGTATATCGACCTTCAGTACGCACACTCAGATCATGAAAGACCGCAAAGCATCCCCATTTCCCTTGGTCATCTTGTAAAATTTGTGTACTACATGAGAGCGAGCCGACCAGCGTTCGCGTTGTTGATGGATCATTGAGAGGAATGACGCTCATGAGCGGTTTATATGGAAGATTTGCGCTTTTTGGTGGGACTCCTTTGGGAGACGCGGTACTTCGCCATTCAGAATTTGATGGCTTGATATCCTGGACCGGATTGCTGGATTCAGCCGTCCCTCTTCTTGTAGCGAGAAAACCTTGCAGGGACGCTGGATTGATAACCAGATTCCGGTCTTCACTTTGATTTGAAGACCATAGATCGCAATGCACAACAAGTCGACTCGCGTCTAGGGTGCTACACTTGACATTAGATCGCGTGCCAGTTGGTCAAATTCACTCACCTAAGCTGGAGTTCACTGAGCTCGTCGGTGCTTGAACCAGTCAGAAACACTTTCACAACAGGTGGCGGATCGATTGGTCTTTTGTCCTTCTCTCCAAATCCGCACATGCGCGCCCTATTAGGTTGCTGGACAACGCGCATAGCATATCGACTAGTTCCGAAGAAAAAAAGGTCTGTTAGCGCCATATCGGGACCAGGAAGTGACTGAAAAATATAGAGGCAGCTCATGCTGAGCTCCATCGGCCACCAATTCGCCACTGCACGTTCCCTCGATATTTCAACCTACCTTCGACCGACGCTTTGTACACCGGGAAGATGAATAGGATGCTTTCGCAGTGGCGTAGAATCACTTGACATGGCGCTTAAGTCCCACAAAATCCTTCACAAGGTCGCTACAGTTAAGACAAAACCTCAGTGTTTTCCTGTTTCCGCGTATATGTCATCCCCTCACGGTAACTTTCATCCCCAAGACCAATGTGTCCAGAACGTGGATGCGTGCTCGTATCTGGTAATCGTCTAGAAATTGATGACGCAAGCAATTTGATGTTCTTTAATTCATTTCTGAGCTTTCCCACGCAATGGTAGGCAAGACGTTTTCTCTGTTCCTTTCTCTTGTACCTCATGTTGCGTCAAGCACGGTTATTTCCCCGTTTCAGTACGCGGTTTCTGGCACAGCAACGTAGTGTGACTACGGCTACGTATAATGCTGCCATCGCTGGGCTCACTGAAGAACAGAATGAGGTATTTCCCTTGATAGGAGATGCGTCAAGAAGGCTTGCTGACGGTCGTCTAGTTCAGGTCTGCTGTCGAAGATTTCGCCCAAAGGGAGCTTGCAAGCCGCGCCAATGATATCGACCGCGATAACGCATTTCCTACGGTATGTTGCCGCTCCTGGTGATGCTGCTGTCTTATCGGCGGATAATAGGACATGTGGAAGAAATTCGGGGACATGGGCCTGCTGGGCATAACGGCGCCTGAAAAGTATGGAGGGTTGGGCTTGGGATACTTGGAGCATACCTTTGTCATGGAGGAGATTTCACGCGCATCCGGTGCGGTCGCTTTGAGTTACGGTGCGCACTCCAATCTCTGCGTCAACCAGATCGTGCGCAACGGTAATGAGGAGCAGAAGG
Source organism: Bifiguratus adelaidae (assembly GCA_002261195.1). NCBI lineage: Eukaryota > Fungi > Mucoromycota > Endogonomycetes > Endogonales > Bifiguratus > Bifiguratus adelaidae. The sequence goes on from MVBO01000084.1 coordinate 22,122, forward strand.
CCAAATATCTACCAAAACTGATTTCCGGCGACCATGTCGGTGCTCTCGCTATGTCGGAGCCAGGATCTGGCTCCGATGTGGTTTCCATGAAATTGCGAGCGGACAAGAAGGGTGACAGATACATACTTAACGGCAACAAATTTTGGATCACCAATGGTCCTGATGCCGATGTATTGGTGGTGTATGCCAAGACAGATCCCAACGCGGGACCAAGGGGTATCACAGCATTCCTGGTAGAGAAAGGTTTCAAAGGCTTCTCGACAGCTCAAAAACTAGACAAGATGGGAATGCGGGGCTCCAACACCTGTGAGCTCATTTTCGAAGACTGCGAAGTCCCGGCGGAGAACGTCCTCGGAGAAGTCGGCAAAGGCGTCTATGTGCTCATGAGTGGGCTTGACTTGGAACGGCTGGTTCTTTCCGGTGGTCCTCTAGGTCTGATGCAAAGTGCATTGGACGTCGTTGCACCGTATGTTCATACGCGGAAACAATTTGGCCAGGCCATTGGCGAATTTCAGGTTGGGATTTCCCTCTCTTACGTATAGCATTGAAGGGCTGACATGACGTTTTTAGTTCATTCAAGGCAAGTTGGCCGACATGTATACTAAATTGAACGCATCTCGGGCCTACGTATACGCGGTTGCCCGAGCATGCGACCGAGGAGAGATCAGTAACAAGGTAAGAAAAGATGGCAATGGAGGTCTTTTGCGCAAGCTCATCCTACGGCAACAGGATTGTGCTGGTGTGATCTTATATTCCGCCGAACGCGCTACGGAGGTCGCCTTGGATGCTATACAGTGCCTGGGAGGCAACGGATACATCAACGATTACCCTACGTCACGCATTTTGCGCGACGCTAAACTGTATGAAATTGGTGCAGGAACAAGCGAGATTCGCCGGATGCTTATTGGTCGGGAGTTCAACAAGGCCTTTAGAGATTGAAATGATGCCAAGGGCGTGTATTGTAGGGGCATATAGAGCCTAAAATGCCGTCTATGAATGAAAAGAGTGCAAATGTACAAAATGTCTTTCCTCAATCCCATTTTCCGACGCCCAACCCCGTTCCGACTTCCTCAGATTGCGTCTCTGCTCCTTCCAGCGTTTTCAAGAGATCTTCCTCATTGGATTTTCGCGCCTTCTTGTGCTTTGTACGGTCAACCACCGAGAGAACGCCCGACCGTGTGGCAAGGGCTTTTTCAGCAGCCGAAGGGCTAGGGGCTTCCAAAGTTTCTGGTCCACAGTCATTCTCGTTGGCTGAGACGACTGGAACAAAGAAAGCGTCACCTCCCGCCACTTTCTCCTTTGGTTTCTTCGACTTAGCCTCGGTGCGTTGCTCGTCAAATGGAGGCTTGGCTTCAGGAACCTTAATCTGCTTGGCAGCCTTGGTAGGGCCGACTCGGTCCTGACCTCTAGCCTTGACAGTCGACTTGTCAGACTTGATCGCCTTCTTATTCTTGGCTTGCGCTATAGCGTCTTGCGGTGACGTTTTGGATTTCTTTGCCGATGTCTGGTCTGTTTGCGCTCCATTCATTTTCACCTTGCCATCCTTCACTTTTGTGCGCTTGTGCACCGCCTTTTCATCTGAATCTTCAGCGGGTCTCTTGGCTTGCGGCTTCCATTTGCGTTCTTCCACAGCAGTGACAAGGTTCTCGCTAGGACCTTTCTTTTTCTTCTTCTTCGATCCAACAGGTTCCTCATTGGATGGTTTTGTGTCATTGTCCTCGGCAACGCCGGCCGTGGTGACACCCCAAGCTGACTTCTTTGGAGTGGGAGCCACAGCTTCATCCTCCACAGCACCAAGCAGCGAGACTCCGCCGATACCCTCGCCAGCCAAGAAGGATATTTCGCTTCCTTCTTCATCCGAATCAGTTTCGCCGTTTTCGCGTAGCTTTCGCTTCAAAGCTTTCTTCAACTGCCTATTTTCTTTCGATTTCTGCTTTCGTTCCAGATTGGCAATGTGTGCTTTCCGTTTCTCTTTGCGTTCCAGAAACTTCACGTCGAATCTCTCACCATCAAGTATTCGCAATGAGGGTATGAGTGCCAAGATTTTGTCTCGATAGCCCTCTAATTGACAGATGGGATTGCCTTTCAGATTGAGATTGATCAAGTGAAGGAGACTGCCAAGCGCTGCCACATCCTTCCAGCCTTGGATAAGATTGTTGCCGAGATCTAAAATTTCGAGAGCAGAGCATGCTCTGACCGACTCCGGGACGGTGAGAATTTTGTTATCGTTCAGTCTGAGTTCTTTTAACGATGAATTGCTGGAAAGGTCGGGTATAAGACGGATAGCATTATGAGCAGCTGATAATTTGGCGAGATTGGTAAGTGCAGGAAGTGAAGGCAATTCGGAAATGTTGTTGTGAGAAATGACTGAAGCGCATACGTTAGTGCTGAAAAATATATCGTCAGCGCACGATTACGTACCCAGAGTATTCAATTCAAGGAGACCGCCAATGTTTTCGACAGTCTTGATTTTGTTGTGATTCAGTACAAGAGCCTTTAGCTGTGTCAAATATGTTGTATGCACACTGATTCGATTCAGCTGATTGTGCGAAAGATTCAGAACTAGGGCATATCGTACCGTTAGTCTCGACCTTTCAACAATGATACCGCATCCGAAAATGACACTCACCAAACAAGGTTTTCAGCTTTTGTAACCCTTCGCAACTCTCAAGAGCGTTTCCACTCAGATTCAATGTGGTCAGCTCCGTGAGATATTGTAAGCCGGACAGCGCATCGGGGCTTTTTAACTTGTTGTTGGACAAGTTCAGCTTTCGAAGATTGGTACATGCTGAAATGTCGTCAATATGTGAAATGTCTGAATTAGCAAAGTTGAGCTCCGGCAGTTGAGGCAAGGGAGTCGCCGTCTTCTGCGATATGAGCGCAGGTGTAAGTTTCATGTCTGGACGAAGCCAATGTCACCAAACACGCAATGTATGCACTCAGCAAGAAAAAAAGAAAAATTACAAGACAGCCGAGAGACAGTGAATGGGTGGATAATGGCCTTCAGTGTTCCCTTTTTCACATTAGAGGTTGGAACACGCTGGAAAGATACAGAAAAGTTCTATCTACAGACACTATGGTTTTCGTTCTACACATCATCCTCATCCTTTCCTGTCTCTGCTCCAGAATAACACAATTTCCTTACAAGCCTCATGTCCTTGCTCTTCAGTGTTTCTTTACCACCATGCTTGACAACGCGACGGCTAGAGAACGGAGAGTAAGCGTTGGCTTCGTATCACATCACTCACCATTTCTGAAATACTTCGACGAGATAGGCTTCACTGGCTTCCTGTACGGCTTTAATGGCTTGTGATCGCCACCTGAAATCGTGCTCCTCGTCTGCTGCCGTGATGGCGGCGGAATATTCACGCACCTGCGGAAATGTTGAGATAAAAGGAGCGCAGAGACCGCATATACACTCACAAGTCGCTTGAAGCTAGCTTTGGGGAAGACAAGCTTGGTCGTGGTTGTCATGTCTTTAATGTCTTTGTACATTTTGGCTTGCTGTGCCTTTCTGCCATTGCGCTTCTTCTTCTTCTCCTTCTCCCTCTCTTTTGGAGGAGATTTGATAACTACGCGACATGAGTTTTTAGTGGCCAAAAGTTGTGCGTAGGTATAACTTACCCGGTGATTCTATACGCTTGTCCTTGTGCTTGTGCTTCTGTTTTTCTACTACCGCTTTCACCGATTGCTTAGTACGCGCCATAGTGTCGAAGTCTCCAGTCAGGTAATGTGACTTCGCTTTATTTAGGATTTCCGCAATTTTCGCAATTTCACAAAGCGTTCAATGTTTTCTCTTTGGTTGAAGTGCTCCAACGGCTGTATCCGGCTCCGTGAATCATCAGAGTCAATACTAGACGGTGCAACATCTATTTTTGTCATGTTAGAGACCTTTCGCTTGCGTGAAAGACAGTCAGGGTCCATGGAATTGGTGATTTTGAGCTAATTGAATGCTCAATGAGATTTGTGTGACTTGGCACGGCCGCAGGCTTACCGGACTACGTCTCTTTGGCGTCAGCACTACAGGGGTTTTTCGATCAGACGGCGATTTATCAGGCAGCGAGGCACCAGAGTCCAAAGATGAGAACGTAAAATGGTCACAAGATAGCTGGTCAAAGTCCTGATTATCAAACTCCAGGTCATCCAACACGGGCTTGGCGATAGATGGTTGCTGCATTACTGGGCTAAGCATATCCAACTCCAGGTCAAGCTCGGAGTCTGGCAAGTCTCCTAAGCCAACAGAGGTCAAAGATGGAGAAACGCTTTGTGCTTGTTGATGACGCCTTATCGAGGCTTTAGTCGGTGCTGTCTTACTGGCTCGTACGTCCTTGGTCGCCTGCGTAGTGGAATTAGGGAGCTGTTCTTGACCCAATTGCGCCAGCCAGTTGTCCAAATCATTCAATTGAGATTCCTCCTCAAAGCTGACATCCAGTAATCCATGTTCGTTCGACAAGGCAGGCGCATGAAGCATCCTCGGCTGTTGCTTTGACTGTGTTTCGGGCACGTTCCTAAGCTTAGAGTGCGGGTTAGGTGATGCGGCAATCTCGTCACGCCGGGGTTTCAAGAACAGACTTGACTTTGTCTCTTCTTGATCAAACCATGCTTGACAATGTTCGATAATGTCGCTTGTTCCTTCGCATCCTTTCTTGATTCTGGCTAGTTGAAGGTAGATGTTGTCGTCTACTTCTTCTAAACAATTGCTAGACATCCCAATCAAAGATTCATTCAGGGAATCGCGATAACTCTGCGCAGAAAATCTGACGGGTATAGGGTCCCAAACCATATCGAATTCCAAGCGTCGCCTGCTTGAAGGCTTGCGGACAGGTACACAATGAGTCACGAGTCGCTCCACAGAGTCAAATTCGGTAACGGTTGCGAATCCACTATTGTCAATCTTTGGCACTGGCACATGGTTGAGCTAAAGCCACAGAAGTTATTCAGGAGTTCTTACCAGGGAGATAAAGCATGCCTTGTTCGATGCCACTATAGTCAAATGCATTCTGCTCCGCTGCAAAGGCATCCCTGTTACCTTGAGCCTCGTGTTCGTTGCCGATCACTGTTCTCAATACATCGTCAACATTATTATTCGCGATAAAATTGTGGGCGTTATGGACGCTCGGAATCAAGTCATCGCAAGTCCTAAAGTTGATGAAAAGTCAGATCCGGAACTTCAAAGCTGAGTTCGGTGCACTCACAGCAGTGTTGATGGAGTTGACGATCTCGTGCATGTTAGGGGCGAGCCTAGAAAGAGATATCAGTTTGACAGTTGCTTCACGGAGTCACTATTACCCATCCAGTCAACTTCCTTTTCGCTCCTTGTTGGCTTCTTGACGTCAGACGAGGTATAAAGTGAGTTCATGATGGCTTCCACCGAAGTTTGTTCGGGCAAAGCTTCCAGATTGCGGTCACCGTCTGTGAAAGGAGTTTGGTACGCAATGATACTTTCATGCCTACCTTCATTTAGTCGGAGAAACGTTTCAGGATCCATCTTGAGATCATCGTGCTCAACCAAACTTCCTTTCAAACTCTCTCCGCTTCCTTGCGGACTATCGTTCGGTGTCCCAGGGCCATTCCATCCGAATGTGTTACCGACAACGTTGGAACTCGCACAAATAGGGGCCTTCTGCCCAACATCAATCTCCGTGCAGCATAGCATGTTCAGATCCTCAAAGAATTGAGGACGATGTAATGGAGACATCGGAGGTGTAAGCGGCTGCTCCATTTCAGTATCCTCCTTTGGGTTTTAGTGTGATGACTTACTTTGATTGTGAAGGGCCACAGGGTTATTTCGCTGTTCGTCTTTGCTACAGGAGAGTACTGCTGTTCCAAAGCCTCCAATGCCTTTCTAGAGTCTCCATCTAATTGTAGGGTATTCGCTGTGCTGCAGAAATGTCAGCTATCGCATCTTTTGCGGCTTTTGCGCGCGACTCACAGGAGATCAATAATGCTTTCACCGCCGATTGATTGGCGGAGGTCCCAAACTAGGGAAGATTCAGTAAAAGCATGCTGGTAACCACCATCAAAGCTGGCGTCATTCTGGATCACTTTGGTCACATAGTCAGGAGAGCTATATAGTGATCTCATCCCGTCTTCGCTATCTCTACTGGACAATGGCTCTTCCGTATAGTCTAGGGTTAAGCTCACTTTTTAGACGCAATGCAGACCTTATATGCGCAAAATTCTGCGTCATCGCGGGATGTACTTACGGTCCAACTTGTAGGTGAACATGTCTTGCAACATCAGCTCGTCCATAAGTCCGGCATGTTTGAGTACAGCTTGGATAGCAAAATGATATCCAGAGTAGCTCCATCGACTTTCGCGCTGAATCAGCTCAGTAACGCTTGGAATCGGTATCTCTGCCAGTGAATTAACGTCTGCTGGCATTGTAGATGGATGAAAGCCAGGACCTAAGGTATGAAGGACCTTGCTCATCAAAGCATCTATGTGACCAGAATCATCAGAGTCTTATACATAGATGAAGTTAACCTAGTCTGCCTACCTGGAGACATGACCCCAAGTTGCCTACAGCAATCCTCGATTCCATCGTCCTCCATATCATTGATATATTGCTTGTCGTGGTAATTCAACAATCCTACCCAGAGAATTTCATTACCCGTAAACAAACTATAGCACAGCACAACTACACACAACCACTCAGTGCGACCGTGTGTATCGTGTAGATGGCACCAATGGAGAAAAGAGAGCAAAGAAAGTGCTTTGAGAGCAAAAAGAAGGAAATGTCCAAATTTGGCGGAGGCAAGTGGACAGTGACGGTTTTGAAAGGGTCTCGGTTGGTTACGCTTCTACTTTTCTTTGTCTTTTGCCTAGTGCAAAGTGGTCTCTACTACCCTTACTCACAGAATTTGCTTGGCCGATGAAGGTACAGCAAGTTGTGGCGGTAGCATGGCTCATTGCTGGATTCCGAAGCTTGGCTACCGCAGTCGCCGTCAGCGGTGAACATCAGCAAGTCTTTGGCAGGCCACAACCAGACGCTTTCACCGATACAGCAACCTCTGTTGATAATTCTACGTGGCTGCATCCCTTAGCGCAGGAACTCATAGACCAGTCGTCAAACCTGTCAGAACTCATCTTCAGCAACTATGACGCATCGGATGTGGAAACTGGGCTTTCCTGCGGACAATGCGTCAATCTCTTGCGCATCGTCAAGGATCTTTCATGGATATCCACAGGTCTCGCTGTGAATTCTCTGATATTAGCATGCAATCGAGCCAATGTAGTTGACGGCGACGTGGTATGAGATTCTTGTGGCGATTGTCGCGTTAAGGTTCATTCATTCTAACGATTCATATAGTGTAAAGGCTTTTTCCAAGAGCAAGGACCCATCATTGCGCATGTTGCAAAGGCAAGTCTCGTGACGGGCATTGCGTGCAATTTAGTTGTGCAAAATCGTCTAAACCTTCCTCTCTAGAGCGTCGATCCCGGCGGTTATAGCGGGCATCTCGTATGCGCTTCGGTGGCAGGCGCTTGCGCTTATCCGAGTGAGTATTCCGAGATAAGCTCGTCGAATGGGCGTTCAGGGGATTGTTGCCAAGTTAGCCACGTGCTTAGCAGCTTAAACCTCGTTGGTCACACAAGGCTCCGCATGGCATTGCTGACATATTTTATTGGTCTCCGTTGCAGCACCACCACCCTTCACTGTTGGGTTCCCAAAGGAGAAGCCGACCAAAATAGTGCCATCGACCCCTTCTGGTGAGACGTTCACTGTACTCCATCTTAGTGACTGGCATTATGACCCGAATTACCAAGTAAGTCAGTTATTGACACCGGAAAAGCAAGCACTGAGCACAATGGCTTCATTGTAGGAAGGTGCTGAGGCAAATTGTTCGAGACCGCTTTGCTGCCAAAGGCGGGATACAGACCCCCTTAAAGGCACCATCCCTCAAAACATCAGTCGGCCAGCGAACAAATGGGGTGATTACAACTGCGATGCACCTTTTGCCCTCTTGGAAAGCGCCTTGGATGCCATACCAAAGCTAGAACCTGATATAGCATTCGCTATGCTCACTGGTGATATTCCGCCTCACAATGTTTGGTCTACTACCAAGGACAATGTTACCTATCAAACCGAGACATTTGCTTTTGAGCACCTCCATTCTCACTTCGACAAGACAATCAACATTACCGTCTATCCAGTCGTCGGAAACCACGAAGCCGCTCCGACCAACATCTTCCCTCTGAACACCTCAATAATACCAGACAACAAACTCCAAGAGTGGTCGACGCAGTGGTTATACAACACTTTAGCTGATGACTGGGAAGGCTGGCTATCGTCTGACATGCTTGAGAGCGTACGACACAACTCGGGCTCCTATGTATCACAACCAAGAGATAATCTCCTCCTCATCACGCTAAACACAAACTTTTGTTATCAATTCAACTGGTGGTTGTTTCAAAATACGAGCCAAGTGGATCCCAATGGTATGCTCAGCTGGCTCATAGGCCATCTTCAATACGCTGAAGATAATGGCATGAAGGTGTGGATCCAAGGGCATATCGCACCTGGAGATTCCAATTGCTTGCATGGGTACAGTAATTACTATTATCAGATCGTTGGGCGCTATGCTCCCCACGTCATTGTCAGCCAATTCTTTGGGCATACACATAGGTAAGCGAAGAGTCTTTTTCTTGCAGCTTTGCTCATCGCCAATCATTTCGGGTAGAGATGAATTTGAAGTGTTTTATGAGGATGGTATTCAGGACGCATCGCACGCTAATGCTGTCGCATTCCTCGGACCATCTGTTACAACCTTCTTGAATCTCAATCCCGGACTTCGGTAAGTGTATGAGCATGCACAAAGTACGCCGATTAAGCGATGATAAAGGTTCTATACCGTTGACGCGAAGACATTCGAAATCATGGATACAAAGACATACATAGCCGACATGAACAAAGTCGATGAATGGCAAGAAGAAGGACCAAACTGGCATCTTGAATACTCTGCTCGTCAAGCCTATCTCCCAGAGAAGCATTATCCGAAGCACTTGCCTCTTACACCCGCATGGTGGCATAACGTGACGGTCTTGTTTGAACAATCCAATCGCACCTTCGACAAGTACATGCTTCATCGTGCCAAGTCAGCACCTACCCCAGGCGGACGATGGCACGCCCCTGGAGAACCGGATGACAAGGATCCCGACAATGGTGACGACGATGAAGACGAACTGATCATCCCTTGGACGCGGAACCACACTGCGGATGAGGAGGCCTACATGCATCTCAAGCGGCAAATCATTTGCCAGATTCGGGCCGGAAATTCCGAGATGCGCTGTGATTACAAACGCGAAGATCCCTATAAGCAGATCTCGGCGACATCTTTGGCCATTGGTCGTGAAGCCGAGAAACGATTCTGTGGACTGGGTTCTTTATTTGACCGCCGATAAGAATGCACTGTACATTAGAAGACACGCTTGCATGTGCGTAAGATTTACGCCGATATATTGAGTATTTCCATTCGCGTTTCTTTACACCCGTATGCAGACGGAACAATCTCGATAAGGTAGTTTCGAGGTATGACGATTTTTGGGATATCCTGGATGTAATACCATCAGTCCATGTTGAAATACATGCTAACATACTTCAGCGGGCCTATCCATAAGGTAGGCATATAGGCAACGGATCGTGCTTTCATGAGCGATAATGAGCACATCGTTCTTTTCGCGTTCAAGCTCAAGGATGACTGGTTCAACTCGGACGGCAAGATCATGATAGGACTAGAGACGAATGAATGAACACCTTTAAAACAGCCATGACCGCCAAACCTTACCTCCGCACGCGGGTACCTATGTCGATAAGGATCTTTTTGAGCCTTGGCTTCCTCATCTGGAAAACGCGCCTTGATCTTCGCGGGAGTAAGTCCGTCGCATTCTCCGGGGTTGCGCTCAACCAATGCCGGATTTTGTCTCACATAAACGCCATCATGTACGAAATGCATGGCCGTTTGGTAGGATCGTTTACGGGCAGAAGTCCACACCGTAAGCGGACGAATGCTCTGTTCATTTTCCATGCCTTGTCTTTCTCGATGATCCAGGAGGAAGTCCTTCAATTTCTCAGCATAGGCATGGCCAGCTTCGGACAGCTCCGCATCTGCCTTGTATGAACTCTCGTTCAATGATTCCCCATTCTTGAATGCCAGCGTTAGTCGAGCTGTTCGTCGCCTACATACCTTTACTAACCCTTGCAAAATAAATGATCCGAGGGGTAATGTGAAGGTTCAAAAGATAATAGACGATCCGTGACTGATATACCCGGTGCATAAGTGACCGAACTTATCTTTGTCATCCCCGAATTACCTGCAAATATCCGTTGACGTTGTTAACAATGATTTGCTCGCCGACGTTCATTAGCTTGACAAAGGATAGCGATAGATCAGTTATAGTCTCATAATGAGGTTGATGATTCTCTATGCGATGCTATTGAAAATGGTGTTAGAAGACATGTTCGGCAATGTCTCCAGCGATCAGCTTACCTTGAAATCTTCAACAGCCTCTTCTGGATCCCAGCCTATATACTGCAAGGGTACATTTATAAGACAAGGCAAATTGAAGTTGTAAAAAGACTTACATCTGGTGAAGATATTTTGACGCTGCGAATGTTGGCGTCGATAATTTCTTGCTTATTACATATGGATTCTGTCGACATTCAGTAAAACATATATCAAACTTGAACAAGCGCTCACCTATAAACACAGGCTGCGCACAACAATGAGTCAGAGAACGTTGTCATACCGAAGCAGCTTACAGATACTTGCCTGTATTTTATGGGATTGTAATTTTTGAGCCACGAAGGATCGTCGCTCTTCTGTCGTGTTGCTAGCATCATAAATGCCCACTTGCCCTCCAGCTTCCAGCCAGGAGATCATGTCATCAAGACACTTTTGGGCTATCTCAAATCGCTGGGCCGTTGTCTCCTGGTTATCTGCGAAGCCATTATGAATACATTATGTTCTTCCGCTTCTGCATCGAAAAGACGTACTCGGATCGAAAAAGTCGTTGGGCATGGTGCCCAACAGCTGACGACGGTAGTTACCAACGCTAAACACCCGCGTTTGCACTCCTAACCACAACAAATATCGACATAGCGAACGCGATACATGCGTCTTGCCTCGTGCCGGTAAACTGTCAAGGAACAGGGCATCAACATCTTGTTCGCACACCAATCAACGCATCAAACACTTACCCAACCGTAATGATGGCTATAGCGCCTGCGTGAAACAGTCGCCCAGACGTTGTCTGATACAGCTGCGCAGCCATGAAGACAGAAGTGACTGTTTCAAGCCTATTTCAATCATGACAGAAGAACGCATGGAGGACGCATCGGGCATAGAAAGTGTTGTTTCTACCGTTGAGAATGCCTCTGGGCTTGTGGTGTCCTTGTAAGTGCTTGCCTTCATATGCTCACGAGCTTGCCCTGTAGTTAATGCTCACCGTTTAGGCATACGCTGGTCCTGCTCAACATTTCCGACCACTACACGCGCACAAAGGTGCAACACCGGGGAAAGGACCAGAAAGGTAGAATCAATACAGCAAGGAGATGACGCTTGCTAACGGCTACTCTACACAGTGATTGGAGCTCTCTTGGGAACACAAACCGGCCGAGAGATTGAGATATTCAATTCATTCGAGCTGTTGTTCTCTCAAGACGAAGCCGCCAACATTGACATCAATAAACAGTTCTTCATCACCAAGGAAGAGCAGTGTATGTATATGTCATGTCACGTTTTACCCTTGCGTTGTTTGTCAACTTTATGGTTTCGCATAGTCAAGCAAGTCTTTCCGCAGTACGATTTTCTTGGATGGTATACTGTGGGGGCTAAGCCGACGGTGCAAGATCGAGAGGTGCACAAGCAGGTGAGAATGCAAATGATTGAGACGGTCAATACAGGCTGGCGTTGACACTTCTCATTCAGTTTTACGATCAGAATGAATCTCCCTTATTCCTCCTACTCAATCCAGCTTCCTTTGTGTTGGGTGCCAAGGAACTACCGGTGACCATCTATGAAACATTAATTGATATCGTGGACGGAGAGGCACAGACATTCTTCATTGAAGCTCCCTACAAGATCGATACAGGCGAAGCTGAGCGTATTGCCATTGACCATGTTTCCAAGCCTAACGTGACCATCAACAGTGGAACGGGTGGAACATCATCCCGTAAGTTGTCGTGTCTTAAAAGCTTTAACTGATATGTGTCAAGTCAACTCGCTGTTGACCACACAACGTAACGCCATCAACATGCTTCATATTCGTTTAAAGCTCCTCCACAAGTATGTGGAAGACGTCAAAAATGGTCAGTTATATGCATCCCCTCATGTTCTATCGCTGATGTTGTACAGGCACTATTCCCCCCGATTATGAGGTTCTTCGACGCATTGCAAGTCTATGTACTCGGCTACCTACGCGCGATAGTATTGAGCTCAAGGACGAATACATGACTGTAAGCAACACTGAACAATGCCATCATTCACCACAACTGTCTTCTTTAGGAATTCAATGATGTCTTGCTCACCACGTACTTGGCGACATTGACCAAAGGTGTCAATTCGGTGAATGAGATGGTAGACAAGTTCAACGTTGTCAACAACGTGGGCAGTCGACGTGGACGAAATCCGGTGGGATATAACTATTAAACCTTGTACTATACACGTAGACTATAAGTATACAAGCAATGGCATGGCTTCTCAATTGCAGATCTCACTGATATCCATCTTCCCCTTGATGTCTTGCTCCGAAAGCAGTCCTTTAAGCTTTTCTAAACGAGTGCTGGGGCTCGATACCTCCTCGTCTTGTTCAACTCCAACTAGTTGCATATTGAACGCGTGCAAGCGTAGAAACCTTCTTGTTAGCGTCGAGAAGCTATGCGCGTCTTTGAGCGACGTATCTGGAGCAAAGTAAAAGTTTTGCGCCGTGACTGGCGTGGCGAGATTCTGCATGCCAGCTAAAAGACGACGGGTTAATTCATCCATTTCCTTATCGTCCGCTGGTTCCTCGCCCGCTAATTTCGGATCGATAGGCGCGATTTCGATCATTGGCGATGAGAGCTCTCGAAAGATGGTGTTGGCATTGCGCTGCGCAAATAGGTTCTGCGGTTCGCTGAGGGGGTTGCGTATTGGGTTAAAGCCGGTATGACCCGTCCTTTGGCTGACCCAGCGAGTCGTCTCTACAAAAGCACATAGCAAAATGCTGCATAATTCAAGGGCTTGTTCTTTGTTGGTGAATTGAGGCAATGTCACAGCGGTACTCAGCGTAACCAGCGTTGTGCTTAGCCATGCCATGGCGATGCGAGCGGCGTCCGCCGATTGAGCATACGCGACTTGTTTGAGTTGAACTTGCGCTGCTCGAAGGACGACGACGTAGGTAAATGATGTCCAAAAAGGTGCGTGATGAGCGGCTTGATGAGCAATATGTGTGATGTTCTGAGCCGCGGCAACCAATTGTGATTCAAAGAAGTCGTGTTCCGGAGATGCCACAAAAACGACCTTTAAAAGATCCGAGAAACTTTCGTAAAGGAGCAGTTTCAGAAAGTAGACCGACATATGAATCCACGCCACCACTGGGTCTACCTTCACTTCATCGATGGCTAGATCTTGCGACATTGCCTTCTCCACCAGATCAGCATCCAGGCAGCTAAGAAGAGCGGGTGGTCGATATTGAATCGAGGAAGGAAGCGAGGCCAACCAAGCAGAGAAGTTGGCCTCCAGATCATTAACGCCTTGAATAGAGAGTTTCATCTCGCGCGTGTTCGCTGGTCGCTTCCACGTTGCTTTAGCAAGCCGCGTAAACTGGATTTGAGCGACAAAACCGGCAATCGCTCTGGCTTCTTCTGGGTTTTCTGACATATCGATGGTAAATTCGGGTAAAGGTACATTGTGGTCATCATCGGAAATGAGATATGACTTTCGAAGATTATTGGCGCTTTCCGTATCCTTCATGAAGCAATCCTGCGTTTCCTCATTAGCATGTTCGGCACAATATCTAAACTGATAATTACCCAGAATGTCATTTGTGCTTCTAGTCTATAGTCGTCGTCCTTGATGGCTTGAAACGTTTCTGCCTTGTTGAGCTTCAACTGCCACACATTTTCACAAGCCATGGAAGCGTACATGAAGCTTCTAAATCGTCGCGGCGCTCCATCCTCATACGTGGCCATACAAAGCAGTGCTTGGACCGTGGTGATTGTGGGCTGTCGACATTTTGTGTCAATGAGTGAATTTGCATGCTTCATAAATATATCTCCACTGTGTCGGGGGCCCATTGTCGCCCAGTATAACTCTGGATCCTCCAGAGATTTCGAGCCTATAGCCAGGACAGCCAGTACGAGCGCTCTAAAGTCTTCATGCACCAAGTGATCCCCCTTGTTGAAACGTCGAAGAAAGATGCGCTTGTGGACACTAGGAGTCAAGATCCACCGATCTCGAAAGAACAGAGAGATGAGCTCTTGCTGAACATGCAGCGGTGGAAAGATATCTGATGGATCAATGTGGGAGAGTCCTGCATGGACATGGTTTCCGGCAAGACTCGGCGCAAGTGCACGTTGGATCACGGTATTTGTTTGTTTCCGTAGTATGCCAAAGGCTTCCGACACGAGAAATGGACTGAGTATCGTTCCGCGTTGTAGTATAGCCGCAACCATGTGGTCGTAACGAGTCAACAGCTCCTTGACAAAAGGCGGTTTGAACTGGTTGGTCAATGTATGATCATAGATGCACCTTAGGTTCTTCCGTTTGCATCGAGGACATGGCTCTCCTCCTTGACACTTTATCTTTGCTCGTCGACATCGGTGACAGCTGGTCCCTTTTTCTCGCTTGTTAATGGGTGTATGCTGCCTCGCTTGCCGCAATACTTCGGGACTCAGCACCGACACTTTCTCGGCCATGTTTGACAAGGGTAATTCAGGGTTCAAGGGAAAGGCAAGCCATCACATGGCAGCGCACGGACTTTTTGAATCACTTCTTAGCATTGACTGCGGGATTGCGATGACATGATCGATGAGGGACCATCGAGACCGAGTCTCTCATGGTCATGACGACGAGTGGTTCGAGAAAACAAGCAGCAAGGAGAGGTAAAGGTACATTTTGTCCAAGCATCCCGGCACTGAATTTCATTGATCCACTCGCTTTAACCATGGAGCCGGCATTGATGAAAGCGAGTGTCTCTAATCTGAGCATTAGCCTTTGACATTCTCCTGCTCGGTTGAAAGGAAAAAGGCGACCTGATTCCTCATAACGTAGTAAGGAGAGTAGAGATAGAATTGTGTCATGTTGGTACACTTTCTGGCTCACTACTCCTTCCCCACCACCAATAAAACACTAGAAATAGGAATACTGCCCCGCCTACATAGGTACAGAGTTGCCGCTTATGCCGTGTCGATATCATGCGGTTTAAACGGCCAGCTGTGTTGGTGAGCGTGGATCCGAAATTGGAGAAGGTGTCATTCTTGGCAGCGAGTGAGTAGGCCATAGAGCAATGACACGAGGTTAACTTACAGCGTCATCAATGATTCGGTGTTGATCTGTCACGTCCCGATGGATATCAATGGTCACCTGGATAAAACACATCAGTTGAGACGACGTGCGATGTACGCGCAGCCACTTACACTCTTGAGCGCGGCAACCTTGCTATCCAATTCTTCCATGCGCAAC
The DNA here is from genome assembly GCA_002261195.1 of Bifiguratus adelaidae. Lineage (NCBI taxonomy): Eukaryota > Fungi > Mucoromycota > Endogonomycetes > Endogonales > Bifiguratus > Bifiguratus adelaidae. Next base: position 37,781 of record MVBO01000084.1, read on the forward strand.
TCATTCTGTTGCTCGTATAGGAAAGCCTGGCTTTCGTCACTATCCTTGGCGCTCGTTGACGGCCCAGGCTTGCCATTGAACAATTGTGACCTTGATGATGACTTTGCGTTCCTGGAGGGAAGCGACTAGCGAGTGAGTGGCTGCAGAGATAAGGCTCTTGTTCCTGTCGCTCCTTCCTTACCACATGTCTATTTAGCAGTTTCAGTCATGCCACGTATATTGAATATGCTATGAGAGAACAAGAGCTTTTAATGGAGGGCTTATTTTACAAGGAGTCCCAACTTTATTCATTGTTGAAACGCACTGCGGATAATGTCAGTCAAGGCATTTGGGCATGACGTGTACTACTTACTGGAAAAGTTGACGACCACTGCGGCCAAGAAAGAAAGGCAGAGGATTGTCGGTCCAAGTCGATCGTCGTACAGCGTGCTGTCTCGTCGTCTGATTTTGGTTACACGCCAGTGGTAGGTCAAGAGCGAATACATCATGCCCATCATGGCCACAAACGTAAACATGCCAGCAGCAATGATGGAAATCCGGTCACCGAAATTGAGTAAACTGACGGCCAAACCTCCGAGCACCACAGCAAACGAGAGCCATGACAAGAATGTCCGTTCGTTGGCAAAGAATACTTTGGGCTCCACACGAACAGGGAGTGCAATCTTTTTGTTTGCTGATTTTTGGAGTAAGGGCGTATCGGCGCCAAAGATGGATCTGAGGCCCGCCGGCGATAGGCTTTTGTGCCCGTTCCCTTCACCGAGCAAAGGCTGCATGTCCTGTTCCGCTTCATCTCCGTAGGAAAGGCGGTTTGTAGATCCATACTGCTCATCCTCCACGAGAACATCATGCAATTCAGGTTCAGAAGAGCGGTCGCTGGGACCAGACTTGTTGGGATCACTGGTTGTCGATCCTTCGTCGATAAGTGAAGGCACACTGCTCTGGGTCGGACGCTCGAGCCCAAACATGGAGCGTGGCTTTCGAATATCCACATCCATCTGGGGTAGCCAGAATGGGAAGAGAGTCACTTTGTCCTCTAGCAAAGTGGCTGTGCCGTGAATGAACTTGGAGAACTTGGGCACGGCCTCCACCTACAAAACGGTTGAACAAAAGTTTGACCTGTGCGAAGAAGCCGGCCTTACCAAGTGACTATTCGTGAGTTCGGTGACCCATTCGGGTGGCTCTTGCCCCACGTGTGTCTGTAACTTGACCTCCAAAACAGCGTACGGGAACCGACAAATGTCGGCATCATCTAGTTGCTTGAAAGGATAGTCGATGCCAATATCCATACGCCTCCAATTGTCTCCTGAGCGTTGTTTACCGTCGTAATTGTCTTCCCTTATCATGCACAATTCAGTATCAAGACTGATACGAACACGCGCGTCTCCGGGCAATTGGAAAGCAGTACGATTGTAAAATGATCGCACAACTTTGCAAGTATTGCATGAGCATCAAACAAGGTTATCGCTAGCCGTTGTTCACTTACGTGGATGAAGTTTCTTTTTGAGCACAGTATATTGCACCTCCTCCGCCAATTGCTCCAAGTCAGCGATTTCTGCTTCGGACTTTTTGCCTTGCTCTCTCATTTTGGCAAAAGATTGCTCCATCGTATATTCTCCCTTGAGGAACGCATTGAGGTATTTCTCCTTGATTGGAAAGCGGGCCTTGACCGACTTCTCTCCTGTCCAGTCTTCTCGATGCGTCTTTCGTTCGACGAAGATTTGCTGATTGCGCATGTCGCCATACCATCTATACGAACGTCAGTTGCAAACATCATCAAGATATTGCGTTGCAAGCTCACCTCATTCGAAGAGCCTCGGCGCCTTCGGTCTTTTCCAATCTGCCAAGATACAATTCCAAATCGTCATTATCAAAATAGATACTGGTGATTGCGGAATCAGCTGGTTCGAATTCCTTGTTGGCATTGAATACAAGCACGGGAAGATGTTTGAGGATGATGAGCTTGAGTTCCGTGACATTATCGGGATGAACCCTGATGACCGGGAATTTCTGAGAATGACGGCATCATGGTTATTCGTGACACTTACCAATATTTCGTTGTGTTTCGCACGAATGCGGCTTGTTTCCCACCTGCACTAGAATCGCCTCCATGAGCTTTCCCTCTGTTTCTTACTTGATCGTAAAGATTCGAAAGGCGAACAATCAACGCATCGTAGTTTTCCTTGAAAAACGGTTTTGCATTGAGTCGAGCCATAAACATTGGTTTCAGAACCCATTTTGTTTGTTTCTAATGAGGGATGAATGAACAGATCCCTGTAGACTACAAAACACCTACATCGTGCTTTTTGATGATTTTGAGGAAGGCGGTATAATTGAGTCGGGTGTATTTGGCCAGATCATGCGTATCAGCAATGATATGGGACAGCTCGATCTCCATGGCAGCGAAATCGTCTTCATTGGCGTCCTCATCCGATATCATTTCCGAGACCTCACTAGCGCTATGCTCTATACGGCGATTTACCTCTCCGAGTTTCACTCTCTGAAACGAGTACACTTTTTCGAGTTCCTTCTCCAGAGCTTCTATAAAAGCGCTTTCATCGTCCTCGTTCCAAGGGTGATCAGAGAGCCGCTGCTTGAGTAAATGCTTCATGTCGTCATAGGACTATCCCAGTCATTAGCCCAAGCATGCTAGTGCGATTCGTACAAGATCACCTACCATGTAATAGTAATGCCACTCTGGATAGAGGGATGTCTTGAGCTGATGCCCAAACTTCATGGCGCCGGTTCACCACGTAATGCAGCAAGAGAGAGTGGGAAAACGAAGAAGCAAGCCGAGACCCTTTACAACAGTCCCGGTCAATATCAAATCGACCAAGCACGTGCACGAACTCTTTTAGGGAATTTCCTCGCGTTGGAGCAAGAAGACGCGTCATGTATTCTAGAGGGAGTCTTCGACAATCACAGCGATCAGATACACTGGAAGGGACGCAGCATGTTCCAGCGAACAATGCATTGCTGATGCGATTGCAAGAGAAGCAAAAGGAGTATGATAATCTGGTACAGGTGCGCGACATGTCCAAGCAACTGGTGACCTATTTTGAAGAGTTGGCGAAGAGTATGGAGGGTTTGTCTGATGGCTCACATGGTATATAGTTGCGTTGCGTGCACAATTAATGACTCATTTTGTCGTACAGCCATCGCCAGTGTATTGAATAATTGGAATCACGTCTTTCGGTTAATGAGTCTAGGTGAGCATAGGCAGCATGAGGGAGATATGTACTAATTACGGTCTCAAGCGCACGAGCAAGCACCAGACCAAATAGAAGGATCCGAGAATGGAAGCATCGCGGAGGATAATAATGCAGGACTACCGACCATGGTCAAAGTACCAGTACAAGCCGCTGATGGATAGGTGCGCAACGCGCGATTTCATCGGTACCTACTTCCATATGCCGACATGGAAGGGACAAGTTGTCCTTTATGTGTATTATATCGTTATGTACAGGATAAACGATTGTCAACCGATGATCTATAGCTTTATGAAGGTACGCTGACTTCTCCAGTTCCATGGATCTCTGGCAATGCAACTTTCCAGCCTTTGTACTTTGTAAGACCACGTACGCGTACCTGTGCGTGTCCCCGATGAGCTTCTATATTGACGACAACATGGATACTTACCCTACCACCGACTTCACCAACAACGAAGCCAGCTCCAATCGATTTGCCTCCCATTGCTGCTCTAGCTTCTGCTGTGTGCACCGTGGTTTTGTATCTATTTGAGCAAAGTGGGCAGAAATATTTTTGGGTCTCGTCTTCCGCAAGCTACAGAAAACGGTCAAAAGACAGCTCAGGGGCATCAGCAGAGCATCAGCTTGACAGACCTGTTGGTATCGTTGTGCTGTGAGTTGTGAATCACATTTAGAGTGAATCCATCGTTCGCATGTATCACAGCAAACCATAGGATTATCTTCCTGCTCTTCCTCGTCTTCTTTCCAAGTTTTCAAACAGCATGGACAGAAGCGATCATCCTTGAAATTTGCCATACACGCACGACAATAAGTGGCAATGTAGACTGGATACTTGACATCATCGGACGGTGGGGCAACGGCGTGTCTCAGGGTATGCGAAGTGTTGTCGATATCAGTTGCCTTGCCACAGCCATAGCAAAGATTGCACAAGGCGCACAACCACGAATCTTGCGGCACTTCTTCGACCTTCGGATTGCAGCAGTCCGTATGCGTGCTACGATCACAGTCGTCGCAAATGATGAGTTTGGATTCGTCTCCGGATGATTGACTACAAGGTCACGTCAGTGACTTGCGAATGAAAAGGTGTCAATGTCCACGTACCATACGCTGCAAATCTTGCACTCTGGACAGTCCCACTTGTAACTTTCAATGGCCGTGATTTGACGGGAGGTAGACAAGTGAGCACAGAATGGATGGTATTTCTGGCCACATTTGATGCATGTGTGTGTCTGCGTCACATCGCAGGAGGCACCAGATTCAGGAATGAGTTCCTTGGGAGCTTCTTGTGTGCGACAGTATGCGCACAAGTTTGGATCATACGGCAATTGCTGGGCTATCACTCCGTTCATGTCCTGTTACGAATTATGAGTAGCGTGGATAGGGTTTGCTTGAGGTTCAAACTTACCTCACCCTTGACGGAGTCGTCGTCATTGACATCCTTGTGCAATATACATTTGTCTCCGGCGTTGGCGACAAGTCGCTTACATGCAGTACCATTCCTGGTAAGAACACCGCAAGTTTGATGAGTGGCAGCCTATGCAAGACACATCAGCATCCGAAAACAGCGCCGTTCACCCTTGCACTTACTGCCTCTGCTGCACTCATGGCATTCAACAATTGCTCGCCTTCTGCCTTCTTTTGTGCCTCTGCCGCCTCCTTAGCTCTAATTTCGGCCAAAATGGCTTGTTTTCGACGATACTCCTCTTCGTCAAATCGTTTGTTATGGCTATAGACGCGCATGAGCGGCTGCAGCAATTATGGCATGACCATTGCCACTTACACTGGAATATTGGCTTGGTATTGACCAGGCATGATGGCCAATGGAAAGTCTTCAGGACCATTCGTGCAATTGACACGAGATCGGATATAGTGGCTTTCGTCAGAAGGATCGTGATCTTGACTGTCATTGGTGGGTTCCTTTTTGAAGGACACTCCCATGGGCGACTCGAAATCCACGTACACTTCGGTAGGTTGAGTAGACGCCTTGACTTGCTCCAGACCAGTGTGCACATCAAAAAAGGTGGCGCGCTCTAATCTTGAAATGCGCAATCGCTTATTCATTTCAGAGACTGCCAGCGCGCTATAGTACATCCAATTCTTGTCATTGACGTTCTTGTTTTGGGAGAGTGGATTGAACGTGTTGTATTCCGGACGTTGCTCATGTCGAACAATGTGATTGATTCGAGGAAGGACGTGCATACCGGCACCTTCGCTATCGTCAGAGTCGTGTTCCGAATCACTGGGATCTTCCGTATAACCATTCAGGATGGCAATCGATTCGTAGTAGTCATCACGTTTCGGTTTGCCATGCTTGATGATCTTGTGACCAAATAGCCGAAAAATGGATCGAGCCGTAATCATGGCAATACCACGCGTCCGAAAGATTGGCATCAACCATCCTTTTTCTATCATTGCGTTCTTCTCTTCTTCCGTTGCCCAGATCCTGCGCAGATCAGGGTTCTTGTTGAAGAAGATGTAACTATCGCGAAAACCTAGCACTTTGGCAGGGTCCATCGACAACATGTACCACTTGGGGCCTCTGCTGGGCAATTGGAACACAGGCACGAGAAATTTACGTCCTTGAGATGCGCTACTATCAGGTCCGTGCGCGCATGCGGCATGTCGCAAAAAGCTTACCTCCCAGTAACTCTCCATTTCTCGTAATCTTCTTTTCACCAGCCTCCTCAACCTCCCCAATCACTTCCTCCTGGCCATCGTCCTGACCATCTGGTAGCCAGGTCTGCACGACTGGACTTCCTACCACTCCCTTGTGAAATTTTTTGAGCAGTTCGCCTTCATCAAAGTTCTCGTCGCCAGGTCGCGGATAGATTCTAGGTCTACCACGCTTGCGCGGCTGCTGAACAACAGGCGCAAACTCTGAGCGCTCCGAAGTCTGCGGACTTGCTTGAAGGTCCATGAGCGAATTCAGACAAGGATCGTGGCAAACGCGCGCGACGCTTTCAAGAGTTGTCGTTCAACAACATCACGTGACTGGCTGCCTTTTTAAGCGATCATCTCAAATGCCGACTTGCATCTTTATTGCTCACCATGCTTGCTGTATCTGGCCTTCGGGTGTCTGGAAGGGCCGGTCTTGCCGGTAGCGCTGTTGCTGCTCGTCGTCTTGGACAACAGAACCGAACCTGTAAGTTGTCTCGTTGACAGGCGTCTGTCTCGGGTCAATGAACTCACGCTTGGCTAGTTGCTTCGGAATCTCGTATTAAAGTTCAGAACCCTGTCGTGGACCTCGACGGTGATGAAATGACCCGTATCATCTGGCAACGAATCAAGGAGAAGCTTATTTTTCCCTACGTGGATCTGGATATCAAGTACTATGATCTTGGCATGGAACATCGTGATGCGGTAAATAGGCTTGATTCCGGCGTTAGAGGGCTATCTGTTGCTGATTTCTCCCTTTTGTTTTGCAAAGACGGATGATAATGTGACAATTGAGGCTGCTGAAGCCATCAAAAAGTACAATGTTGGCATCAAATGTGCAACCATTACACCCGACGAAGCTAGGGTGAAAGGTGAGTGAACAGAGATGGCATAAAGAATAGGGTTGACCAAGCTTGTGGATCAGAATTCAATTTGAAGCAGATGTGGAGATCTCCCAACGGTACTTTGAGAAATATTCTCAATGGCACAGTGTTCAGAGAGCCTATCATCATGCAAAGCATCCCCCGTATTGTTCCAGGATGGACTAAGCCTATCGTCATTGGCCGTCATGCATTTGGTGATCAGGTAAGGAAGTCTTTCACCACAGGTTGTTTGCTCAGCGATTGACATAGTACCGAGCGACCGATTTCGTTGTTGATCGCCCTGGCAAGTTCCAGATGATCTTTACACCCGAAGATGGATCAGAAAAGACCACATGGGATGTCTATGACTTTCCGGTATGGATGGCTAGACTAAAGGTCGTCCAATCAATCTCAATGTTTGCTTAGGGTCGCGGTGTTGGTGTTGGCATGTACAATACGGATGAGGTGGGTACTAATGGACATTGAACTGGACCCATGAAGCTCACATGCCATAGTCGATTCGAGGTTTCGCACATTCTTGCTTCAAGATGGCGCTCTCCAAAGAAATGCCTATGTATCTCAGCACGAAGAACACCATCCTAAAGAAGTACGATGGTCGCTTCAAGGACATCTTCCAAGAAATCTACGAAGCGTATGTGTTTATCATCCTCTTCTCAAAATGAGACCTGCTAATGTGCACTCTTTAGTGACTACAAGTCGCAATTTGAGCAGAAAAAGATTTGGTACGAGCACCGTCTTATCGATGACATGGTCGCCCAAGGTCTCAAGTCCTCTGGTGGGTTCGTGTGGGCCTGCAAAAACTATGATGGTGATGTGCAGGTAAATATTCCAATGTATGTGACAGGATGTTCGTCCCTCACTCTTGATGCGTATAGTCTGATATCGTGGCTCAAGGCTACGGATCATTGGGTTTGATGACCTCGGTTCTCACAACACCCGATGGTAAGACCCTGGAAGCCGAAGCCGCCCACGGCACCGTCACGCGTCATTATCGGGAGCATCAAAAAGGCCATGAGACATCCACCAACCCCATTGCCTCCATTTTCGCGTGGACCCGTGGTTTGGTAGGTGCAGACGATCAACAGACGTGCTCGCTCTTATTTATCATCCCTAGGCTCACCGGGCTCGATTGGATCAAAACGGCGAACTATTGAAATTTGCCGAAGACTTGGAGAAGGCCTGTGTCAGCACGGTGGATGACCGAGGAAAGATGACCAAGGATCTTGCTCTTGCGATCCACGGCAAAGAGTGAGTGTTGGATACCGAGGCGCCTGGTTGTACTGATCCCATTGGCATATAGCCTCAAGCGTGAACATTACCAAACCACCACCCAATTCATGGACGAGATTTTGGATACCTTCAAGGACATTCGAAAGTAGACTAACAACAGAACCCATGGACGATATGTCCTCATTTATAGAAGCTGTTATACATTGGTACAACTGAACAGAGTGCAATGTCCAATGAACAAAATGTGAAGAGGCGGACGAGGATGGCCCATCTATTTTCGTGCAAATGTAACACGCAACGGACGTCCCGAACCAAATTGATACCCATTGAGGGCTTCCTTAGCCGAGGAGGCAAATACTTCGTTTTCGTATTCCACAAAAGCAATGTCCTGCTTGGTCGGTACCATACGCACTTCCTTGAATCCAGGATACCTAAGAGGTGTCAGTCCATGCTGTACAAGCCTGATGGCTACATACTGCGAAAAGAGGGCCTTCAACATGACATCGGTCGTCTCGGGAGGAATACGCTGTAAGAAAAGAATCTGGTTCGGGGGCAACAAATCTTCGGGCATCTGAGGCACCTTGGGTCTGGCTGCTGCCTTTTGGGGTTGTGGTTTGGTCTCCATTTGCGCCTGACGTTGCTCTAGAACGACTCATAAGCCTCTCAAGCTCTAATTGTCTGGCGACATACTTACCCTTGACTTCCAGTCGCCGCCGTTTGTGCTCATCGATGGTCCCGTCCAGCACAGCGATCGCATCAGATTTTCCCTTGGAGTACTGCAACACCTACACACGTCTCAATATAGCCTATCCTATTTCGCGTGATATTACACTCACCATGGGTTTATCAAACAGGACTTGATGTTGCAACGTCTCAATCGCCTTGGTCGCATCCTCCACCTTCCGGAACACCACAAACGCTTGTCCGCGCATACGTAGGTTGGCGTGGGCAACGACATCGAGGATTTCTCCACATTCAGAGAAGCGTTTTGAAAGAGCTTGTTTGAGATCTATGTAACATTAGCCTAGTTGTTTGGGTCTGAGCAACATTCACTTACCAGGAATCTTGATCTTTTCATTCAGATTGTTAATGTAGACAGTGTTGTTGGGTGTAGTGCAAGGTGGTTGTTTGGCGGTAGGAAGGGTCATTTGCTTGGGCAGTGACCCCGGTGGCACGTTAGGCATGGCATAATTAGCATTCATTAGGTCCATGCTGTCATTCGACCAGAGAGACAGAGAGAGAGTAGACTTTTAAATGATGGCTTCAATCGATGATTAACTTAGATTGTGCTGCTCTTTATCAGCTATGGCCAGACAAAGGAATCGCTAGGTACGCATCGGGTGGCTCAAGTGGACCTCCGAGCTGTCTTGAAAAGACTGTGGCATAAGTTGGAACCGATCGTCGTTCTTGTCTTTGGGGCGCTGACGCAAGTGAAGACAGAGGCGGTCCATAAGCAACGACAACACCTCTTGCCATGAAGCCTCCAATTGGATGCGGACAAGCTGAGGGCCTGAATGGCCTGGCTATCAGAAGCAAGGGCTGTGATCAATGTCAAAAATGTCGGTCCAATTGACTGAGATCACTTCACTCAATACTCTATGAACTAAGTTCACAACCTGTGTGGTCAAGGCCTGGAAATAGTCTTTGAGCATGGTCCGGAGTATATGGTCGCATCTCAACAACAACCGCGGATAGAAAAACAGACATTTATCCATCCTTCCAACCATCAGAACCATTTCCCGTCCGGACAAGAGACCAATTTGGCTGTCCATCAACCACGTAAATGAATGGGAAGGCATGTGCCGATAGGCACGTTTACTACTCTACACTTTCGTACACAAATCTCTTCTACATGTCTACATCCATGTGCTCCTCTCTGGGCTGACTTCGCTCGCCATTTTCTTCACTGGAGACGGCATCTCGGCATTCCTTTACCATGAGGCCAGATGCATTTCGGCTTTGATTTGGTCGCGAAGCAAAAGCATTCATGCACCTAACATCGTCGTCTGATAGAGTGGCATAAATGTCCTCGCCACCAGAAGGAGTGGGTATGTCATCCTCCATCGCCATAGATGCTTGATCTCGGTGTTGGATTGCAGACGGTCTTGAAGATTGTTGAGGGGATGTTGCTGCGGGCGATGAGCCAGAGGAGGGATAGTTGGTCGTTTGCTGCAGAGGTCGGCTGGTCTGCCCATCGCCACGATATGAGCTAAAGGCTGGATTAGTAGAATCAGACATGTCGGGAAAAGACAGGTCAAGCTCAGTTTGTCGAGGAGCAGTGAACTGGTGACCAGGAAATGTAGCAGGTTGCGATAGCGGTCGAGGCTCCGGAAGGGCATCATCGAACGACACCTGTCGTGGAAGTCGAAGCTCGTCGTTATAGGACGAGTCTCTATCGCCAGCAGTGGTGGCTACCATTCGCTGCTCCAAGTTGGGTGCATGAGACGATGCCTCGGGTTCGGCAGACGGTTCGAGTTGCATTGTCTCTGCGGCAGCATGCCTTTCGCCGCTATTTTCCGAGTGCGTTCTCTCTACGCACCACCATCGGTGTCCTTCGCTCCAAGCTCGACTTTGACAGAGTTTGCTACAATATTTTGCCTTTCTGCACCTCCGGCATTTGGCAAATTCTCTGGGATAACGCTCCCATCGACCACAACGCATGTGAGCGCATTGTCGAACGCCACCTTGCGTGTCGTCTTTGCGACAAGCGTTCCGCATGACCACACCTGACCAATAGCGTACCGGGAGCGAGTGGGAGCGATGTGAGAATTGTTCGACAATTGAAAAAAGATTCCGGTCAGAGGGAAATTGAAGATTATGTAGGCGAAGACGAAGATGAGGATATTTTGAGAGATAAGCTAGCAGCTGCAGACATAAAAGGACGTCATCGTCGCGATACACTGTAGCCAGCGAAGGAGACGGTGTTTGCTGAGCGGTTTGCTCTTCCGCCTCGTAGGATGACGCCACGTTGGACGATAGCTGAGTAAAGTTTGCGTCGCTCACTGTACTGGGAAGATGCACGGCGACGGCTGGAGAGACCTGCGCCTTTTGCTCCTTTCTCAACTTCAACTCCTCGATAGTCTCCAACACTTTGGTGAGTATAGAGGCGACGATCGACACCATCCCAGCATCCACGACGCGGGTGCGGATTTGTTCGGAGCCGCGCACGCCAATGTTTACCACACATTGAAACGCCAAAGACCATTGCATGGCAATCTGTTTTTCTTCGCGAGCAGCCGGCGTGCATTCTGCCGACCGTTGCTTGCCACATAGTTCGAGTATGCGGACGAGACGTTCTATACCTCCGTCTTGAGTCAGTATTTCGCGTATTCGTGGTGAAGTGGATGTCAGGTAGGCCAGATGTGTGAGGGAATTAATTAGAGGTAATGCAGACGTGCAATCGAGTGCCCTGCGGAAGCAAGATATGGCGTTAGTCAGTCATGTCGCGTGCATTTGAGGAGTAATAGGACTTTTAGAACACACTCTCACCACTCCAAGCCTCCTTGCAGCATGTCTAGAACCAACCGGACGGCTTTGTCGCATATGTAGCCGGCCGGCACAAGTTTTCAAAAGGGTTCACCCAAAAGATGAGAGCAACGCCAGCACAAGATGTCCGCCATCCGGCAGTGGCACAAACGAAATGCACCTCGACACGCCATCTTCGCGTGCATAGTTGCTCATTTATGCCCAAACCCCACCGAAAACCTCGTCACTAGACTCACCTTCGGTCATAGAGCGCGGACGTGATGGTGAGGCAAGCTCGATTCTGAGTAGGAAAGCAAAAGTTATTCTCCCTCATGTCGAGGTAATGGTCGCGAGATGGTCGATAGTCTATATGGACCCATAAGTGTCTATTCCATGCTTTGACTTTACGTCCTTGCAACCACTTACCACACTAAAAGAGTTAACCGACGCTAAGACGGAGCTTTGACAACTCGTAACGCCCCCAAGGCAACTCTTCACGAGCAAGTGTAAAAGAGAAAGAGAGAGAGAGTGAGTGAACGAACAAGAAGAAGCAAAAAAGAGAGAAAGAGAGAGAGACTAAGCAGTAGGGTGCTTTTGACAGCAGTGAAAAAGAGATGAGACTAGCTTCACGGCGTAATATTTGGGGGCAAGCACCAATCAGCGCTTAGCCATTGTTTGTTAGTGCAACAATTGATGTCTATATTGTAGAAATGTCTCAGGTTGATTGTATATACACCATAGTCCATCTGGAACAACATGTCTCTCAATCTTTTCCTCCATTCAGCTCTATCCATGGGTGAGTGGGGGATAAGCACGCACAAGACACAGAGAGTGTACGACTGATACCCTAACCCTATATGTTGACGTCATCTGGTTATTTGTTGTATTCAGCCTTTGGCTTGTTTGGCTCTCTCTCGCTTACTACGCACATACACACACAACATGGGCGGTGGTGGAGGTAAAACATATATGGGATGGTGGGGTCATATGGGTGGACCCAAGCAAAAGGTGAGTAGAGGACATGGAGATCTTCCGAGTAGACGGTCGTGATCACTGGCATCCATTGACATGTGAGCTAGGGCATCACCACCTACACCCTTTCTCCTTTTGAACAACGTCCTTTTGCCGGTCTCTTGTACAATGCAGTATTCAACACCGCTCGACGAGTAACGGGTCAAATCGCCTATGTCGGTCCTGCCTTGTTGGTACTTTATGGTACCTTGACATGGGCCAACAAGCGACACGAGTATTTGTTGAGTAAGGCTGGACATGCGGAGGCTGAAGGACACTAAATGGTGCTTGTAACATTCTATTATCGGCGTTTTACGCTGATGGCATAAACTTTAGAACGCTTTTCTGCTTATATGTATGTCGCCAACATCTCATTTACAGGTCCAAACTCATCTTGCCCGCTGTACATTAGTGCGATTCTTCATCACCATTCATCAAGGGTTCATGTTCGTCGCCTTGGTCTTGTGGCTTTGCCTTGGGACCAATGACACCATTGAAAATAAGGGTGCCGAGGACGAGAATGGTGAAACCGATGACTTGGATCGAGCTAAAGTGTTCCCAACCAAGGGCGATAGACACCATCCAGATAAAGAGCGTACGGCAGGTGTCAATGATGGATCGGGCCGTGGCTTTCAATTGTGTGGTGACAGAGAGGCCAAAAAAGTTGAAAAAGGCAATGGAAAAGCAGGATCCAAGCACGGTAAGCCAAATGACGGGATGGTCCACAATCTGATGGAAACCCGCGGGTACATCAAAGTAGCCTCCAGGGTACTTTTGTCCAAGCGTGAAATGGAGAATAGGCATACCAATGAGGACGGACAAGAGCCCAAAGATGCCTTCCAAGGCCACGGCTTTGATGGGTCTAACGCCAAAGCGGACCATGAGCTTTTCTTCAATGACAAATTGGCTGGCGGTAAACAATTGAGCACCGAGGACGAGTAGAACGCCGATTACGGACGTCCAATCCAATTCGGGAGGTGGCAGAATGGGGCTATCGGGGTCCTCGTCCAAGCTTGACTTGGTGGTTTGCGTGGGAAAGATGATGGATGACATGCCGACGATAGCGACACCTCCAACCACCAAGACAAGTGACAACCAGTCCTGTTTGGTGATGCGACGACCCAGAAAGATCCAAGAAAATAGGCCAGTGAAGATGACGACGGCCCCTCGCAACATTTGGTAGACAGACGCTGTGGTGTAGATGAGACCAACATTCATGAGCTGCAATGTCTATAGTTAGGATCATCGGCTGGCAGGAAGCCGCATAAGGCATTTACCGTTGTCGCTGTCATATCGCACAATGTGGGAATCCAAAACAGGACCGCCTTCCACCCATGAAGCTCCTCCAGCTTATTATCATGCTGAATAAAAGGCAATGTATCATCCACAATGGCAGAAGCATCCAGTTGGTCCAAAGCGCTCGGCTCCACGTTATTGGGGATCAACCGATCCTCCAAATGAGGTGTGTTGGGTGACAATTGTATCTGACGCTCAGCAAACTTATCCCGAAGGTGACCAGCCAAGAGGACGAAGACGCACAATGTTTCTCCAATGAACATGTTGAGCGTTTGCCACAGCGGTTGTTCAAAATGCTTGCGCTGAGTTGGATCCGGAGAGTCGCAGTTGGCCACACATTGCATATCCTGCAACTTGTTAAAGATGGTATTGCAGACACCTATGTAGAAGGGGCGGATAAGCAACCTTATCTCCACACTTGACAGTCTACTTACCAGCTGTGAGCATACCCGCCACAATAAGAAGGATAGTAGTCTTGGAGATGGTAGGTTGTGTCATGATAGCGGTGGCCGTCAATAACCAAAGGAAAGACTCCTCTGGATGACTCTTGCAGAACAAGAGACTGAAGCAGCCGTTTACCAGACGACACCTGATCACCATGCGGAGGTTAATGAATTAATGAAAGGTGTGGCTTAAATGGCCGATGGGCAGTTGTTCAGACCTTATGGCTCTGCGACGATGCGCTCAAGGTGCGTGGAGTCCCATTGCACACGTCCGTTCATGTAAGTGGCAAGGAAGTGATATATGCTAGCGGATCTGCCAAAACCATGCACGACTGACGCCATAGCATGCCCAGATGCCACGGTATCTTCACAGTCGGTGGTGACAACACGGCGGCAGTACTTGTTTGATAAATACAGAACACTCTTGCAGTCGAACCGATTCCTCCTCATACTTCAACACAATAACTTGACGGTCGCTGAACTGGCCAAACTTCGTCACGATCTAGCGCAATATTCGAACACAGAGCTACTCGTCGTCCGTAATGGTCTCTTTTCGGCGTCCTTGAAACAATCACCATTCGAAAACCTCAGTCCTCTTGTACTTGGCCCTACCAGCGTACTTGCTAGCAACATATCGGATGCTGACCATCCTACAGCCATCAAAGATCTCATTAATGCTCTATCAAAGCAAAAGAAACTAGTTTTGCTGGGTGGACGACTCGACAATCGTCTCTTGAATTACCAAGACTTGGATCGCCTGACGCAAATCCCAGGTCAACAGCAGCTTTATGCCGAGCTATTGGGATTGTTGCAGGCTCCTGCTAGTCGATTGACGGGTGTGCTTCAGCAAAGTACCCAAACTTTGGTTGCTGTTCTGGATCAGCATGCCAAGAATCTGGCACCGAAAGCCGAATAAACGACATGGCAAAGTGATGCCCAATGTATAATACAACGTCTATAGAATTTTACATGTTCCCATTGCGACGCTCTGTGCAATGATCCTTCTTGTACACGGCATCCGGCACGGGCGGTCGGACAGTTTAATCAATTGATCTGGATGAAATCTAGGCCCTTGTGGGTGATTCGAATGAGTCTGCCCATGGTCGTGTTGATGCTAGACGTAGAGTGAGCCACAGCTAACTTTCATGTGTCCACTTATTACCAATCCACTCGTCCACTCCCGACAAGATCCAAAAGATGAAATTCATAGCCGAGGACGGAATCACGAATCGGTTTGGCGGTGATTTGCTGTAGAAGCCGGGCGTGTCAGACAAGAGAGTATTGTAGCTCGGCCAGCTCAACGTACCATCCAAAGACATTCCCCCATCTTCTTCCGCTTACACATGCGCAACATATTTTTACGGCCCTTGAGAAAAAATCCCATGAAATGACCTGCACCACGTATGGAAAACCAATATTGATCCGGTTGTTTGATTGTCAGGAGTCCATGCATGATCAATTTGCTATTCGGTTTCCTTAGCGTGATGAACAAAAGTATGTACGTGCGCCCTACCTGATATCCGCATCACTTGCTTGAATTGCAAACTTGAGCTCGGTTTTGGTGATGGTGACATCCGTATACTTCAAGGACTGAATAACATACTCTTCGAATTTGAGAAAGAGATCAGGTGAAGCCTGGAGTGGATTCTTGTCTTTGCCACTCTCGCGATCCGACGTGTACTCTGTATGGGCCGCTTGTATTTGTGCAATGTAATCCGAGGTAAGTAAGAGCGCGAATTCGTCCTCTTGTGAGCCTCCTAGTCGAAATTGACGCAAAATGCCTTCTCGTATCAGTTCCGTCTAGCAAAACGTTGAGGAGTGAGTAATACCAGAGGTACATCTAATGAAAGCACTTACCAATTCTCTGTCGACTCTTGTATTGTCCGGTATCACTGCATACAAGTGACTAACCATACACATTTTCGGGAGTTTCGCCAGGGCTGCGCGTTTGGCTGGCGTAGCGTGGTTAGGCACCCATAGGGTATTGGTAACGTAGTGGAAGGCTTCCAGTGTCGTCATTTGCGTCAACTCGGAACTTGTAACGCCATCCGAGGCAGTCCCTGGTTGTTCGGAGGTCAATGCGTTCCGTTTGGCTGTGTCGGAATCAGAGTCGCCACTTGACCGAAGTTCGTCTAGTCGCCTCTTTCGACCATGCGCATTCCTGACGCCAAACACATCAGGATTCGTTGTGTTGCCCTTGTCAACGTTTTGCCTTGACTGGTACGCAACCACCCGTGCATGAGCACTTTTTCTGACGTGCGTGAACATGTCAAGACGCAATTGCCAAATTTGCACATAGAGGCCAATTGTTCTACACTCTGACATTGTGTGTAGTGAACCAGCCTTGCCCATTGGCACAAGCTATCAGAATGATGAGTATATAGCTTGTATGCTAAAGTCAGTGAAGATGAATCCCAGGTACGACATGTGTGAGCATTAATGTGTTTTGTATCGAATTGCATTCAGTGTTGTAACTGCCTACAGCGTTGACCATGCCTTTTTGGAAAGACTTGCCACGATGTAGTCTACGCCTGGAATGCAAAGTTTGCTCCAAGGTGGACACCGCTGCGCAACAAACCAGGGCTTTGCCCATTAAGGAAACCACTTCGCGTCTCCATTGTTTGCATATGAAACATGCCGTTTTAAGATTCTTGCAGTGTTATTAATGTAGTGTTCTATATTCGCAGTCAAACAAGCCGGACTGACTCGTTCAGTTAAGTCACAAGGCTAGTACAGAAGCACTTGTGTACAATGTCATCTAGGGTCAGGAAGCGTATAGGTGTGCTCACTTCGGGAGGTGACTCCCCCGGAATGAACCCTGCTGTTCGAGCTATTGTTCGTACGGGTATTGCTAGGGGATGTGAGGTGTTTGCTATCTATGAGGGATACCAAGGTAAATCGTACAATGTCTGCCGAGCCGTTGGCTTACAAGTCGTCAGGACTTGTCGATGGAGGTGACAAGATTCGAAAGCTAGAATGGGAAGATGTTCACGGCTGGTTACGTGTTGTACGTGGAGAAAAAGTGACGATCTGTACATTCGATCCCGCTCAGCATTCATCATTAGGGAGGAACACTGATCGGCACGGCTCGTTGCATGTCATTCAAGACGCATGAAGGACGGCTCCAGGCTGCCGAGAATCTCATCAAGAGGGGTATCGATGCGCTCATTGTTTGCGGAGGTGATGGGTCTCTCACAGGCGCAGACATCTTCCGCGCCGAATGGCCTCAACTTGTCCAGGAATTGGTACAAATGGGACGATGCTCCAAAAAGGAGGTGGAACCGCATCAGTTCTTTACGATTGTTGGTTTGGTTGGATCAATTGACAATGACATGTCCAGCACCGATATCACTATTGGAGCAGTGACAAGCTTGCACCGTATTTGTGAGAGTGTGGATTGCATCGCTAGTACGGCGATAAGTCATTCGAGAGCTTTTGTTGTGGAAGTTATGGGTAGACATTGCGGCTGGTTGGCACTCATGGCGGCAATAAGGCAGGATGGTAAAAGACTCGTTGATGTTGATTGACAAATTCTGTGTAGCTGTGGAGCAGACTTTGTTTTTCTTCCCGAGCGACCCCCTTCCACCGATTGGGCCAGTGAAGTGTGCGGTGTTGTCGAGCGGGTATGTGCCCAGGGACTCTCACGCGACACGACCGATAAATACTATTCGTCATAGCATCGAGCGCAAGGCAAGCGTCAAACCACCGTTATCGTTGCGGAAGGCGCCATTGATGCCGAATTAAATCCCATCAAATGCGAGGATGTAAAGAAGGTCCTTGCCGAACACCTTGGTTTGGATACAAGAGTGACGACTTTGGGCCATGTACAACGAGGTGGAGCACCAGCTGCGTATGATCGTAATTTGGTATGAAAGCCAACATCTTGCAAATACTGTTGAGCTAATTGAGTGTATGGTAGGGTACCATTCAAGGTGTAGAAGCCATTGAGGCGGTGTTGAGGGCCAAACCTAATACGGAGTCTCCAATGATTGGCATGCGCGAGAATCAAGTGACTTGGGTACCGCTCATGCATGCAGTGAAATTAGCAAGTAGACCATTTTGCTCCATAATGAAAAACTAACTCTGTTGCATAGACACATGAAGTGGCCGAGGCAATTAGAAGGAAGGACTTTGCCCGGGCTATGGAGTTGAGGGATCCAGAGTTTGCCGAGGAGTATGCAGCCTATATTTCCAGCACCATTGTCGATACTCGATCGATCAAGTTACCCGAGAACGAGGTAAGCATTCAGATACGGAAAAGAAGATTGGCTGAGCTGTTGGATGTCAGCACCTCAATATTGGCATTGTCCATGTGGGTGCACCTGCTGGAGGCATGAATGCAGCCACTCGCGTTGCGGTGCGATTCGCCCTCAATCGTGGCCATAAACCCATTGCGATCCATAACGGGTTCAAAGGCCTTATGGACGGGAACTTTGAGGAAATGAGCTGGTTCTCGGTGGACGGATGGAACGCCAAGGGTGGTTCTGAGCTCGGCACAAACAGAACTCTGCCGCAGAGCGATCTCGGCGCAGTGGCCTACCAATTGCAAAAGTATGGCATTGAAGCCCTTCTCATCATTGGAGGCTTTGAAGGTTTCAAGGCCTTGCAACAATTGGAAGCAGCCAGGGATCACTATCCAAACTTTCAGATCCCCATGGTTCAGATACCTGCCACCATTTCAAACAATGTTCCGGGAACAGAGTATTCCCTTGGATCCGATACATCGCTCAATGCTGTTACCGTCTGCTGCGATGCCATTGCCCAATCGGCTTCTGCTAGCAGACGCAGAGTATTTGTCGTAGAAACTCAAGGAGGCAAGACTGGTTATCTTTCAGTCTTTGGTGGACTTGCTGTAAGTACAACCGAGCGTTTCATGCCGACTTGGCTGAATCGTGGCTCTAGACCGGCGCAATCACCGTCTATGTGCCAGAGGAAGGCGTCAACCTTGAGCGCATCCGCAAAGACATTGACCACATGCGACATCTCTTCAAATCCGATAACCCAAAGCGCAGTCTTGGTCGCATCGTACTTCGCACTGAATCGGTGTCTCAAACCTACACCACCGAGGTCTTGTCGCAAATGTACATGGAAGAGGGACAACACCTTTTTGATTCGCGGACCTCCATCCTTGGATATATCCAACAAGGCGTGACCACCTCTCCCATGGATAGAATTCGCGCGGCTCGTCAAGCCTATAAAGCCATTCTGTATATGGAAGAAAAGGCTAAAGGTGCGCTAGGTAGAACTGACGATGTTCGCGCAGCAGCCATTCCCATGCGTATTTGCAACGACTTTGACTCAGCCGTGATCATTGGCATCAAGGGTTCTTCCGTCATCTTTACCTCTATCCGGGAAGCCCTCCGAGAGACGGACATGGAGAACCGAAAGAGCAGGAAGGCTTGGTGGTGGAGCTATCGACCACTCATTGATGTCCTTTCACTAAAGGGTAAGTCGACGATGACAGAGACCATGGCTAAAACATGTGCAAAGTTGCCCATGCCAATGGCATACCTGACTGGACAGTGGAGAAGGTAGAAGAGGCATTGAGATCCATAGAATGCGATTCTCGCTATTATTGAATGTTGCATTTGTTTTTTGAATAACACGCGACGCGTCTTAATTTAACGTGTGACATTTGCGTTGGCAGAGCGAGACGAGCATGGCAGACGTTGAGAGAAGGTAAGAGGGTAGCGATCTAATAGTTCAGGCCATCAGGACTCATGCATGACTTGTCTGCCCGGCGAACATTCAGAAACGACGCTGATCTGGACGATGACGATTTGTTGCTAGAAGAGTTGGAAAGGGATGATGACGCCATGATGGCAAGTCTAAGAGAAGCACGCATGGGAGAAATACAGGCAGAGTAAGTCGCGCTAATGCTATGCTAGCACAGCATCCCTTTACCAGTGAATTGACGACATGCAGGACAGCGAAACGTCAAATGATGCGAGAGAACAATCACGGTGTCTGTGATGAAGTTCTTGACGAGAAAGCGCTCATGGATATGGTCACGTCGACTGCTCATATTGTCATTCATTTCTTTCACAAGGACTTTCGGCGGTGCGATATCATGGACAAGCATCTCAAGGTAGGTGCATTTGCCGAGTTTTTAATCGGTGACTCACTGGCGGACCGGTGTAGGAGGTGGCCGCAAAGTATTATACCACAAAGTTTGTCAAGATCAATGTGGACAATGCCCCATTCTTGGTGGTTAAACTCCAAGTCAAAATACTTCCCTGTGTCCTTTGTTTCATCGATGGGAACTGCGTGGATAGAATCATTGGTTTCGAAGAATTAGGCAATACGGATGCCTTCCAGACGGCATCTCTCGAGTTTCGGTTGGGGCAGAGCGGTACGTGAATCCTGATTGTTGAGGACCTAAACCCTACTGATGCTGATTTGCCACACACCCTCAGGCGTTGTAAAAACAAGGGCAAATACCATCACGATTGGCACCAAAAAGAAGAGCATCTTTGGCAACGAAGACAGTGGAGAGGATGACGATGATGATTAGACTGTGTTTTGTAGACTAATGTACAATACAATACAGCTTATTTACACCGAGCCAATGCCTAGCTGTCTGTCTCGTCTATCTTACGTTTCACGCCAGAGATACCGTCCATAGCTATATCCGTGTTTTTTGATTGACATTCACGACAATACCAGGGATCTTGTTCGATCTCCTCATCGCGAATGGGTGGTACGGCGCACAGCTGATGGACTCCCTCGTCGCATTTGTCACAAAGAAAGATTTGATTGCCCGTAGCCTCGTCGCCATTGTGACATGTTTTGCAAGCCACAATGTCGTCGTAGCGAGGCGCGTCTACCCAACCTCCGCTGTCTATCCAGCCTTCATCCATGTCCGTGTCTGCGAAACCATGTTGACCGTCCAGCATGCTGTTTTCCGAGTGCATTTGCGCATCTGAATCGAGATGGGTGAGCTGCTGCTCGGACACGGGGGTCTCGTCCTCCTCTGAAGCACCAAATTTAGTATAGAAGAGATACCAGGGTACGTAATGATCCTTGATTTGTGCATAGAGTGTTTGGGCAATGGATGTCGGTGTTGGGTTCGTTGAGGTATGGGAACTTACGGAATGATGAGGTAGAGGGGAGAGAGGTTCTGGATCGCGCCATGCCCTCATGGCTTGAATGACGTCTTCGTCCGCAAGCTATTGTCCGTTGTCAGCCCGATTCGAACCTTACGCGCGGGTACTTACTAGGGCATCCGTATCCAGATTCATCAATGCGTCAGCTTCCACACCGAATTCTGCACGCCATTGGTAGCTTTGGTCTTGCAATGGTCCGTCGGGATAGATTTTCATCAGCAATAGCCAAGGATGCTGGTTCCCAGTGTCTTCCTTTCGTCGAAGTAATACCGCGCTCAGATCGTAGACGAGGTGCCGCGTTGTCTTTTCTAGTCGTTCCCGCATGCTTTCTGCCCCACTTGATACCCTTCCTTGTGTTTGTTGAATTAGGTGTTTGAATTTGTCGAGCATGGCCGGGTCGAATCCATCAGGCATCCGTCCAGACGCCAGTGTTCCGTTCAATGATCCAGCCGTCTTTTCGGTCATGTATTGAAGTGCACCCTTGAGCACCACACTGGCATCATAAAGAAACCCCTTAAGAAGAAGGCGTATGTCAATGGCCATGCTTCTGGACGCGTCTAATCTCCTACTCACATCGCGCTCAATAGAGGTTTTCCGCTGTAGCATCTTTTCTTGCTTTCTATACTCTGGATTGATGCACGTAAACTGCTTGCGGATACTGGAACGCGCCTCCTTAGACCCAGTCTGGTCAGCTTCTTCCCGCTTTGATCCTCTAGTCACCAAAACACCTACCGGAGAGACCTGAACTTGTATTCCGGAAGGCGTGTCCTCCTGATCGTCCCCCATAAGACACGCGTTCACGGTGTGCCAGTCGGCCGAGCTGCCAATGGTAACAGATCGCCAGGTATCGACCCATTCCACCTGAGCATCACTATACGCTTTCCGTAGAGAACGCGTCAAGAATCCAGACAAGTCTGTAGAACTGCCCAAGAATGCCAACTGAAATGCGAGAATGTAGTGCCATTGTGTATTCACAACCACTCGCGTAGGCAAAGGAACAAGTTGCAGTAGCAAACGTAGTAGAATTATAGCGGGTATCGTGTCCAGAGCCATCCCATGGTCCAAATTACACGCCAATTCTACGCGCCATCCTCCTGTATTGCTCAGTGGCCAACTTTCGCTGTCTCCAAAACAATATACTCGTACTCAGCACAGCAATGGCAACATTGAAGGCCTAGACGATGTCTGTTAATACCACTAGTGCAAGTGTTGTAGACTTGCCTGAAACTCGAAAAACACTTGCATCTCAATCTTTGCTACGCGTCTACAGGGTTGATGCGTCGGTAGTTCGACGCGTGAAGGTGGTTCAGGGCCCATCCAAGAGCATTGGATCAATTGCTTGTTGCCATAGGGACGACAGTAGGTTTGGATTTTCTGGAAGAGGTCTGAGCTTGCGACCGCCGCCTTGTCGTCCTTACCTTTTCGAGATCGCTGCACGGCTCACATTCGCCCACCGGGTGGCAAGTATATTCGTACTTGACATCTCCATCCACGTATTCTTGCCGCGTTCCGTCCAGTTCTTTGCTGGGTAGCTTTGGTATTATCTCTTCTAAATCATCTTGAGCATCTTGTCGTTTCGACATCTGGGCGGAGACAAGGGACATGAGGAATAAGCATACTAGACTATAGACGGCGACGTTAGCTCAAGTACATGACCACATCGTTACGGTTTCAAAAGCCCCAGACCTACCTATACCGTAGCAGGAGTGAGTGTGACATTTTTACAAGAACAATGGTAAGCAAGACATTGGGTTGACTTTCAAGTGGAATGACCAATGCTTACGATATGAATGTAAAAACACACAATGTCTCTATGCAGGCATCTATGAAAGTGGTAGAAGGATGGATAATGCAACGAAATTCCTCTTAGAAAAAGTAATCGCTCTTCCAGAGATCCTTGACTGAGCTGACCTTATTGCGCTCGGGATAGACTTGACGACCTAATGCATCATAGACTGGATCCAAGGGTCGTCTTCGAATGGGTACAGGTGAAAATGCGAGCGAGTACTGGTTATAGGTCGGGTACTGATACCCGTAATAGGCATTGTTGTAGGCATAATATTGTGGGTATTGCACGTACTGGGCATACGGCGTTTCGTAGGTGGGTGTACTAGGAGCGGTATATATCCATCGATGTAAAGGACCAACGAATTGAGGATAGGTTTGTTGCTGTGTGTGGCCTCCAAGGGTGATGAGGGATTTGCTGCGCTTGGGTGTGCCAAAGGATGATCGGTGATTGTAGTACATGATGGTCAAGACAGAGGGTACACAGGGTAGGAAGAAAGGCAGGAATGGGATGCAAACAAAAGAGAAGGGAGGCGCTAGAACAAGGCTCTTGGCATGCGCCGAGTGAAATGAATACGTGTAACAACGTCGTGCTATGGCGCGTTGTTCCATTTAATACGCGGTGTCTGGGCGCTCTGTCTGCACGTTCGGCGCCCAGTTTTTATTGTATTTTCCTTCCATCCCTTTCTGTGTGCACTGACTGACCAAACACGGTTGGCGAAAATGTCATTGATCCGAGGATAAACCAGTCCGTTGCGGATGGACTGTTTGGCAACGGTCTGATTGACATGGGCAAGTGGTGGAGCGCGATGTGTCTATCTATACTGAGGAGAGATCGATCCACCGGAATCGTTGTACATAGTGAGTGACCGCGTCAAAATGTGGCCGGAATTTATTTCGAGCGAGAAAAGGTAACATGTCGCATGAGATTTGGGCATGAAGAAAAAGACACGCTTTACACGAAATAATTAGAACCTCTTGGCAAATGAGGATAGTATCTCACAATAGGTCACATCAACACCAATTTTCCACCATCGCCATTGTTTACGATACGTGAGACAATACTTGTAAGACAGCCGAAAAAGGAACAACGGCCTCGAGTGAAATGGAAACGGCGGCGATCAATTGATAAGCATGCACATGTTTGCCCCTAAAACTCCAAAAATAGATCCCTAGAGCGACGGTCAATAGATGGCGCCGCGGTTGGAATTAGAGCTTACCTGTAAGGATCGGGCTGGGGCCTGCCATAGGGCGTCGTTTCCTCCGGATACCGATCGAAATGACTCGTGTCACCTTCATTAGGAATATTTGGAATATAGGGCGCGCGGATTTCTCGTCTACGCATCCGTTGCCAATCCACACCTGCGAACCATTTGTGGTACTTGATGTCTTCAGCTCCACCACGGAGATTGCCAAACCGTTTGGAAAGGTCGGCAGTCAAGAGTCGTTTGAGGAGATCTTTGGCTTCATCGGTGAAATAAGACGGCCACTTAACCTTGCCTGCCAGGATTTTTTCGTATAATTTGAGATGATCTTCGTCATAAAAGGGTGGATAGCCTGCTAGCATTTCGAAGATCAGCACTCCTAAGGACCACCAATCGACGGCTTTACTGTATCCTTTGGCTTGGATTATTTCGGGTGCAAGATAGTCTGGCGTACCACAAAGGGTCCAAGTGATGTCTGGCACGGCTTTGGCAAATCCAAAATCGGTCACCTTGATATGCCCGGCCGCATCAATCAGGAGATTCTCTGGCTTGAGATCGCGATAGATTATGTCGCGTTGATGCAGATAATCGAGAGCAAGCACGACTTCCGCAGCGTAAAATTTGGCAACGTGATCCGGAAACCGCTAAGGCAAGGTCAATCCATCTGGTACTGACCTACGGGTGCACACGACGAGACTTGCCTGACTTTTCCTCAAAACGCTAAACAGCTCGCCGCCCGGCACATAATCCATGACCAGATACAGATTGGCATCATCTTGAAATGTACCCCACATGTTGACCAGAAACGGATTCGATACAGATGCCAAGAGGCGTCGCTCGTCATTGGTGTGTTCTACCTGTTTCAGTCGCACAATTTCGGCCTTCTTCATCACTTTGATGGCATAATAGCGGAAATTGATCCTTGATTGAGCCAAATGGACACGACCAAATGAACCGGTTCCGAGAGTCCGTAGGAGATAGAAATCGGAGAGCTTGAGTTTGGGGCCCGTGGGACGTGTGGTAAAGTGAACGGGTTTGGACACGGATGCCATATAAGGCTGATGCGTCGTCCATGATCGGTTCACGCTAGCGACTTGGAACGGTTGCGGAGCACTCCCAATCCCGGGTTGCTTTGCGGGTACAGAGTAGAATGGCTTGTCGGAGGGCTGTTGTGCCATCGGTCTCGGGTCATCGTTGGGCATCGTCATACTGGGATATCCAACGCCGGCTGCTCGGTCTTGTGAGATCAGGGGAGTATGCGTTGAACTCGGGATCGAAGAGTCATGATTTGTATCTGTACTCGAGGTCAAGACGAGCGGTTGGCCCATTTCTACAACAAGGCATGGCTTCAGCATGCGTCTTTTGGCTCGTCGTCATGGCGACACTCACGTGTTGAGGCAGCCGGACTATTGGGCATCGGAGCGTTAGACATGGCGGGGTCTC